>KN470806.1:2969-23080 GCA_000787095.1 Periophthalmodon schlosseri | reverse complement strand
TACGTCCATTTATATAGACAGTCTGTGGTTGGTGGTCTGATCCCAGCTCTAACCAGTACATGTCTGTTGCTGTGTCCGTGAGCAAGACACTTCACCTGTCTTGCCTATGTATAAATGTGATTCATTCATGTCTTTTAGTATATTTAAGGTTCAAAGTTCAAGGTTACTTTATTGGTACCAACAGGCAAATTTTATTTGGCAGTGAGTCGGCTCATTCATTCACACACACACACACACACACACATACATACACACATCTGACAACAGTGCATAGTGCAGGCTAAAAGAACCAAAACCCCATTTGAAACAAGAGTACAAACACGGCACATGTGCAAAGGGGCATAAATAGGATAAATATAATAACATCACTTCACATATATTTAGTATATATATATTTATATGAGCATTTGTGGCACCAAATTGTCCACTGTGGGTGATTGGTGATCAAATTGTTTTCCCTTGTTTTCCACTCAAAGTTGTATTTAGAGGGATTCATGCATGTCTGAGTAATCTTTGTTCCAAAAATTCCTGTTTTTACCAACCCCCCCACGCGCCACTGCTCTGTACTTCTTTCATTCTCAGATTTTTGTATTTATTTTTTTCACAATCGATGATCCATGCTGGTTAGTAGCGCCAACTGTAGCTATCCAGGCAGGGGATAAACATGGTCCGACAGCGCATCACTTTGTCAGCGGACACGTTTCTTTTATGAAATCATTTTAGATCAATATTGCTGGTTAAAATGTCCAGAATGTAACATAATGATCCACAGGTATCACAGATTAGCGGTCAAAAGCATAATATGTCTTCTTTACTGCCTCTAATAGCTTGAAATGAGCTATATAAATTCAAGGCATCATTATTAACTATAAAGGCCACCTTAACCTTAATGAAGCCCTCTGTAGCATTTAAAAAGTGAGCAGTGTATTCACTTTCAGGTAGTTTTTGGATCGGGAGCAGAGCGATCTGGCTGTGGACTCTTAAACGTTTGTGACAGCGGCCATTTGGGCCCTTTAACATCAGCTTAAGTAACTCTCCCTCAGAGTATTTACACTGTGTTTATGTGGGAAAGAGAGGGATGGGGCAACTCGGAGGCTGGAGGAAGAGAGGAGACAGAGAGGAAGCTAGTGAGGATTTATGAGCAGACGGATAGGAGTAAAATGGCGTTCGTCCAGGAAATAGACTGGCCCAAAGATATGTTTTTTCGGTGCAAGATTACGGTGAATTAAAGGCAGTTTAGTTGAGAATAAATAGTTGTGTCTTGGGGTATTACGCAAAATCAGCTTTTTGGAGCTTTCTACCATGTCATAACATTTCTTCCTTATCAAAACCATGCCTGAAGAGGTTTTAGATGTCATCCATGCATGTTTGAGTAATCTAGCGATCTCTCCCGGGCCCTATTCGGACCCTCCTTGTGGTTAGCAGTATTTTACCCAATGCGCAGCCCGCATAGATACACAAAAGCAGGATACAAAACAATACACTACAACTTCACAAACCTGATGCGATGTGAAATAGTTTCATTAGTGAAATGCACGCAGATTATAATGTGATAGTGCTCTGGAGGGGGAGTGATATAGCACGGAGAGCAAAGGGATGGGGGACTCAAAAACAAAAGTGAAACTTATTAAACATGTTAATACGTTGTGTGTGTAATCCCTCAGTCGTCCAGGTCTGATCCATAGTAAAAGCCAAAAGTTAAATCTGTCAACTGGACAAAAAGTTGTAGGAGTGAAAACGTTTGGCTGCTCATCCAAGCCACTTCTTCAGTTCTGGTCAGTTTACTGCTGGACACTGCCTTATATCTGTCTGAAGGGAGGAGCTAACTACATTGAAACTGGAACCAGCTATAGTTTACAGTTTCTGTATGTAGGTTAGGTCTAATGAGCTACACTAAGTGTGCACTGTGCCTGAGTCCTACTTAACATATTCATACACCTCGTAGTGGGTGTTTTTCACACCTATTGGCATCCTGGCTCGCTCTATTGTTCTCTTTGTTTCCTTTGTTTGCTTTGGGTCTGAGGATGGAGTTATAGATGGAGGAAAGATGATGTTTCAGGCTCCCATTCCTGTTCAAGGAAGGATTGTCTTTCCTAACAAAAATTGTTTCTTTAACTCCCCTCTCAAACCATTTCTTTTCTCTGGCTAAGATCTGTAGCTCACTATCTTCAAAGGAGTGGTTAGTGTCTTTGAGATGGAGATGAACAACAGATTGTGGTCCTGAGATGCTCTTGTGACGGCGTTGGTACATTCTCTTATTGAGTGGCTGTTTAGTTTCTCCAGTGTAACGCTCACTGCACTCTTCACTGCACTGAATGGAGGAGACCACATTACTTTGTTTATGGCTCGGGGTTTTGTCCTTTGGGTGAACCAGTTTCTGTCTTAAAGTATTTATAGTTTTGAAATAGACCGGAATTTCATACATACGTTAATACGTTGTTTTCGGCTAAGTTAGCATTTGCACATGGTGGTCTAAATATCTTATGTGTTAGCAATTAATACCCCATAGAAGTGCTATAGCTCCTCTTTAACATTTTGTCCTACTTTGGGTCAGTCCTTGTTTACTGCTAGCTCTGGTGTAGTCCTATTGGTCCTTGGTTCAGCCCTACTTTAGACCTGGTATAGACCTGGTTTAGATCTGGTTATATTTGAAAGCCCAAAACTGACCCTAGCCCTTAAAATAATATTTGTAGTGCTTTTGTTGTTTGTTGCCCTGCCCCAACTATTATGAGATTTTCTATGGCCATACGTATTGTATAGTGTACTTTTAAAGCGTATGTAGCTTTCAAAAACTGTCCCAAGACTCCCAGCTTTGAACTCATTACAAAACGTCATAAAATAACTGTAACCTAGTCTCTGCTTAGTTTGGTACTTTTAGGTTGATGTCTTTTGACTTTGGAAAATGCTCGCACGTTTGACAGATTGTGTTTCCCCATTACAGCGTGGGACCGGTCACAACTTAAGTGGCCTCAGCATTATCCGAGCCTCAGACAGCTTGGAGTCAGCTCAGTCAATGCCCCTCGTCCAGTCCAGTAGCCAATCACAGAGAGGGGCTCGCGCATCCTTGCTAACGCTGGAGTTAGTTGCAGGCTTCATTGATTGAGCTAATGCGGGCGATCGAGATTTACTTCTGGCTAATGTCGTTAAGGCAACTGTTTTCTGAAGTTTTCCAATTCCAAATCAAGCTAACCATTGGGACTGGGTGGGATGAACCAGTTTCTGTCTTAGAAAACAGGGCAATCGGTTGTCCACCTTCATCTTAAAGACACAAACCACTTATTTGAAGACGCAGATTTTAAACAGGGAGAAGGGTTGGTTTGAAAGAGGGTGAAGGAAGCTCTTTTAGTAGGAAAAAAGAGAATCCCTCTTTGAGTAATCTGCCTTCTGTTTCCAAAAGTATCCTCCCACTTTGGTCAAGTTAGAGATCAAGCCAGTTTTTCAGAGAGCGACAAACACAAACGACCCGAGTGCCACAAAAAACAGCCCCAAATAGAAGCAACTAGTTAAACGTTTTGTGTCACAGCTGAACCAGCGCCAGTGACATGTACATATTTTAGCGTATTTAACATCATTAACGGCTTTAAAACATTAACAGCTGTACATGGTCATTACAGAGTCTGTTCATATAAAACATAACTGGCACGTCTTTTATGAAAGTGACACTCACGACTCTCAAAATTTGCAAGCAACTTCCGCTATAAAGAAGCGGACTTGGCGATTTTGATCACCGGTGAAGTCAAAAAACCTACAATGAGGCTAGTGTGTAAACAAAGGCGAGTCTGGACTTAGCGTAAGTACAGTATAAAGTAGTGCTGTCATGATACTAAAATTTCATCGACTCTATACTGAATACCACGATGATAAAAAAAAAAACACTCTTTATTTAGACAATAGAATGTGATTTTCAACATTAAATGGTAGTACTTTCTTTTCTATTCCCATGTGGCCTTATATTTGTGTAATTCCTCACTCGTCCAGTAGGTTCTCCAGTGGTTCATGTGCGAATACGAGTCTATGTGTCTTATACTTGTTCTCATACAGCTCAAGATCATTCTAAAGCTATTCGAGAAATGTTAATTTTTGTCCTGTGAATGTGACTTTTTTTAGTATCGATACTTAAACGAATCTAATTTCGATACTAGTTTTCGAGTTGATTAATTAATTAGTCTGGTTTTCAATACTTTTAACAACCCTAGTATTAATTCTAGTTTCTCAGGCCAGTACCATCAAACTGAAAGTGACTACATTTGAAACCATTTCTACCCTGGACCAATCCTGGACGAATGAGGGATTACACCGATTTATAACTAAATGAACTGCATATTCATTCCAAGTAGGAATGGGACGGTGCGATACAAGACAGTATTATACCACGGAGATGCGTATTTTATAATAGTTAATAAAAACAAGGGACTTCTTAAGTTAAAAAAGTGTTAGTATTTGATATATTGCTCCTTGGTTATGTCCTACTTTGGTGTGCAGACATTTGGTGAAACACAGATCAGGGCAAAAAAGCAGCCTGCAGTTAGGTTCACAAGGATAGGCACACATGGATTTAAAAAAAATAATAATACTGTAGGCTTTTGACCTAGTTTGACCAAATATAATCATAGTATCCGTGGATCTCGTTACCGATTTTAGCCAATAATGTTCTTCTGCTCATGAATACTTGCGTGAGTTTATATGAATATGATTTAATGCCATTCATGTTCGCATCATGTACTAGCTGTGCACGTTTGTCGCAGCCACACACTGTATATATAAATGGACAAAGCTAACCCGCTAGCCGCCACGTTCCAACTAGGAAGTGATAATGGCCGCGCTTCCGGCTCCATCGAGTCTGGCTCCAGTTCACTTTACATTGAAAAATTGTCGCCCGTCTTTCTGTAACTGCTGCAGTGAGACTCGTCATTTTGGTCTTCAAATGTTTGCTGTATATGACCCTGGTATTTTTATTTTGCTATTGTGCCCGTAAATCACGATAGTAACAGACAAATCAAACTCCTTGTTGCCCTGAGGTCGCTCCTGCTAGCGTTAGCAACAGGTTTGATTGACAGCGTTGCTAAGCTCCCGCTCCGTGCTAAACCAGCGGTGCAGGGGGGGGAGGCGCATTATCTTCGGATTGGCTCTTTGGTTGCTGTGATACTTTGCCCCTATAACCGAACGCTACGGGTGACGTCACATTCACTTAGTTCACTTCTTTATACAGCCTATGGTCGCAGTGAGAAGCCAAACAAAGCTGATGTAGAAGTAGCATTTCATCCTCTGAGCCGTTTGTACAAGTTTGAAGGAAACGTGCAGAAGATGACGACGACGATGTGAGGAGCCGCTCTCAAACACGTCTTTTACAAAGCCACTCTGCTCAGATGTTTCACAGAATCCAAGTTAATTCCAGGTTGGTACAATAATAACCGTGTATTTTGGCTGCTCCTCCGAGTCAAACGCTTTGGGTGAGTCACGGAAAGTTAGCTGCGCGTTTGTTGTTATTTTTTGCATTAACGGCTCTTCTGTGCAGAGGGAGACTAATTAGCTTATCGTTGAGAGAGAGTTAAAAAGTGCTCCCAGTGGGAAGCTCAGCATGTTAAATCAATGAGGATTTGCGCAGCTGCTACACAAATGGCCCACACTGGTCTGAGCTAATGCAGCCCTGACTGATGGAGCCTGATGGATGGGCTCAGACTGTGCAGCCACCAATGCAAAAGTACATGGAAACTGGTAAACAGCTTTGGATCGTAGAGTGGTGAACAGGGCGGGGCAATTTATCTCATTCTAATCGTCGTAATTATTGCTGCAGTCCATTACAAAAACTGTGTAATAAAAAACAAACAAACAATTAATTTAACTGTGGCACTTTTTAAAATATGAAACACAAAATATGAACCACAAATACATTACTAATAAAATATAATACATCTATTTTCAGTCATTTACTGTATGTCCCCGGGGTTTATGTAATTCTTATTTCAGTCACCTGTTCGCTGCTTGATACCGTGAGTCACTGGGACTAGCTTTTATTAAACAATATAAGGATGTGAGTAAAACTACTGAGAATGACTTTTGACTCCATTATGGGCTCAAAAGATAGAATATTTTGCTTAGAATTATATATTACCATGGCAGCGGTGCTCCATCCATTTTCTTCCACTTATCCGGGGCCGGGTCGCGGGGGCAGCAGTCTAATCAGGGACTCCCACACTTCCCTCACCCCAGACACTTCCTCCAGCTCCTTCGGTGGGACCAGCCGAGAGACATCGTCGTCCAGCGCGTTCCTGGGTCTTCCCCGGCGCCTCCTCCTGGTGGGACATGCCCGGAACACCTCCCTAGAGAGGCGTCCAAGAGGCATCCGGAACAGAGGCCCGAGCCACCTCAGCTGCTCCTCTCCACGTGGAGGAGCAGCGGCTCTACTCCGAGCTCCTCCTGTGTGACTGAGCTCCTCTCCCTCTCTCTAAGGGAGCGCCCAGCCACCCTGTGGAGGAAACTCATTTTGACCGTTTGTATCCGCGATCTTTCGGTCAGTTGTTCTTTAAAGCTCATGACCATAGCTGGGGGTAGGAATGTAGACTGACCGGTAAATCGAGAGCTTTTCCTTTCGACTCAGCTCCTTCTTTTTACGATACAGCGACCACATCACTGCAGACACTGCACCGATCCGCCTGTCAATCTCACGCTCCATTCTTCCCTCACTCTTGAACAAGACCCCGAGATACTTGAACTCCTCCACCCCCCAGAGAGGGAAAGCCACCTTTTTTTGTCGAGAACCACGGGCTCAGATTTGGAGGAGCTGATTTTCATTCCAGCCGCTTCACACTTGGCTGCAAACCGCCCCAGTGTCTGCTGCAGGTCCTGGCTCGATGAACAATAACAAACTCATTCATTATATATTGACCTTCTTATTTATCTGCAAAAGTAAATGTTAAGTTTTATAAAATCCATAGGACTTTTAGGTATTTTATTTATTTATGTATTGTTTCTGTATTTCATCTGAAGTTTGTCTAATCAATTAAAGTGTTCTCCGACATTTTAGCTTTTAATTCACATCAACAAAAACACCAGCTTTCAACACAAAAATGTAGACGTCAAGGCGACACATTTGGAAGATTTTGATGCCTCTTTCTGACAGCCAAGCCATTCTTGTGCCAAAATGTTCACTGGACATAAGTGATATTCAATAGGTGTAATAAGAAGATTGATACGGCAGGACACTTTCTGCTTGTTCAATAGAAAAACAAAAACTAAAGCTGGAAAGTGGGCAGTGGTTCAAAGCAGTGATTTAGGCCGTTAGCTTAGTTAAATAATGTTGTGTAACTATTTGGCCAGTTTGCACAAATGCTGTCTGAAACAAGCCTGGGATCACTAGTGTAATCACAGAAGATTATTTTACACGTTACATGTTTTAATATTTACCTACATCAATTGTTGTGTCTGTTTTGGCCTTGTAGTCATGACAACATATGTATTGTCTGTTCAAACAGACAACACATGTTCTGCTCAAACATGTTTTCTTGAATATGAGATCATCTTAATGACCGTCAAGGCAGAGTAATGATTTTTGTCAAATAATTTCATTTTTGCAAATCCGTAACAGTAAACATGTTCAAATCACGTTCATTTTACTGAGAACAATCGTGAAGTTGCTTTATTCACAATGTAAAAGTTGTCTTAAAAATGTTATTCTGCCTCCACTAGTGTTTGGGAACTAGATTTACAGATAGCGAACAGTTTCTCCAATAAACACCCAGGAAGCCTCTTGCTGTTTTGAACATTTACTGGAGAGTAGATTGTAAAACTGTAACATACAAAGAAGACATATGCATATTAAAATCATGTTTTTATATTTCTATGAACAGTGATTATGCAGAGCTTCATAAAACAACATATAGTAGCTTATTATAATACAATATATGCACAACATTAGCTTAAAGGTAGCTACAACTAATGAAAACGTGTGTAAAACTGTTGGTCAGCATCATGCTAACATGAATGGACAATCCCATAGACATGCTAGCGCTATTAGCGTCTTCTATATTAGTGCGAATTTCCAGTGTAAACCAACTTAAAGTGCCTCAAATGAGTTTATAGAGTGAGCGAACATCTTACAATATTAGAACACTTACAGATATTTGCATGGGGCCAAATGACAGTTTACACTTAAACACTGAAAAATGACTGAACTGTTGAAAGGTCTGCAACAATATGGCAGCTACGGTAGCTCTGAGTAGACAAAACAGATTAACTCAAAACAGAAATATCTTTCTCCACTGGGGACAGAACAAATATGTTAAACAGATCTAGTTAATGTTATATGTTTTGCAGGGGTCCAAAGTCGTTCCTCATTTACCTTATGTATTCCAAACATCCTAATTATTCACCGCAATGAGTTTATAAGCACTTTTCACAACTCTCAGAGACCAGAGAAGAGTTTTCAGTGATAGTAAAGCAACAACATGCATGCTAAGGCGCACTTCCTGATTATCTGACAATAAAATGCTTTATAATTAGATGAGGACAGTACACAGTGGAGTTATTTTGACCTCAAGAGCTGCTTATACAAAATATCTGTACTGGGGCAAGGCAAATTGTAATCAAATACGTAGGAAAAATTGGGTATAGGGCCTTAAACATTTTGTGTTTTGGTTCTCATGAAGGCTAGTCAATCAGAAAGCAGAATCATCTTCTAAGTTTGGATTGGCAAATAAGAAAACCTGCCATAAACCCAAAAGAAGTGTTCACACTGTTTGGTTTCATCCTGGTTTAGTCCTGATGTAGAGTTGGTGTAGTCCTTTTACCTTTAAACTGTACCACTGTACCATGTGTATCTTATTGTGCTAGTTGGATGCGTGTCTAGCTAATTCTGAGCTAATTTACATGATCTATTTCAAGATGGAGACGCTCATCATAACTACAGACTTAGAGGTAACGTATTATATCAACCTACGTATAGAACTACTTTAAAATCAATGTGCATCTCGGTGTGTGGTTCAGTTTAAAAATGTATTTAAAAGAGAAATAATGAGGAAGTACCTGGAGCACAGAGCGTGAGGTCAGGGGGAGGGAGGCGTAGGTTCAGAGGGCGTTGGGTCAGTGTCTTGTCTAGCGTGAATGTTTTGTTGTGTCTGTCATGTATAACCTGGGAGTCTGTTGAATTGTTGAAGTGTTCTGTGATGAGTGGGAGGGGATTGGAAATGTATAAGACTAACTAACTAACTCACTAACTAGATAACTAACTTACTGACGTACACATACATATTGTTACGAGCCACTTTGTCCAGGGGAGGTGGCACGTAACGAAAAGATGTAAAAAACGACCGTAGAACAAAAACGGGAGCGATAAGAACGATAAGTTAGATTTATTGTTACACAAAAGTAAAGCAAAAGGTGAACAAAGTAAACAACTAGATAATGCAAAAGTAAACTACAAATAACTAAAAAGTCGCTGCAGCGAAGGAACCGCTGGTGATTGCTCCAGGCTTTTATCCTCCAGTTGATCACCGGCGGACCAGGTGCGGCTCATCAACTGGTGGGTGGATCTGGATGGGTGGAGGCAAGGCCAAATACAGAAAAAGGACTGGTCCGTCACACACACACACAGACATACGTTGATTAGTGATTCACGACGGACTTGAAACCGCTTTCCCCTCACCCCTCCATCTCTCTCGGTGTCCCAGGTACTCGTTCCAGGACGAGGAGGACATGTTCATGGTGGTGGACCTTCTTCTGGGAGGAGACCTGAGGTACCACCTGCAGCAGAACGTACACTTTTCCGAGAGTACCGTCAAACTGTACGTGTGCGAGCTGGCCCTGGCTCTGGGATACCTGCGCACCAAGAGGATCATCCACAGGTACCACTGTCTTAACTTGAAAAACTCACGATATGGCTGCAGTTTGAACAAGCAAAGAGTGCAAATGTTTGCTCATTTCCTTGGCAAACAACAAGTTATCCTGTCTTATTATATTAAAACGCTCAGCCTGTATGTTAGACCTCTACAAACATGTTCTGAAATGCATAGAATTATTTCATTAGTTTAGCAGTTCAGATTTCATTCTTCTCTCAAATGTTAATGCTCCTGGACGTGTTTAAAATATGAACTTTAAACAGAATTCTTTCAAAACACAAATTCCAAATCAAATTGTAATACTTGTCTGAAAAAAAAAGCCCTAGATATTCCAAAATCGTTTCACTCATTATGGATGCTAAATAGTACAGTATTTCATTGTGCTATTTCTTTGGGATTATTCTGGGATCACCGCCGCCTATTTTTGCCTAGAATGTTCCACAGTATGGCATTAAACTTATCTACTATCTCCAATGAGACAAGCAGGCGACACCCGAGCTGAGGCCAAGTTATAGGTCAGATCTGCGGAGACGAGAGACTCTCACAGTCAGAATGTGAGAATTATAAAAACACCTTGAAAAAACACGGTTAGTACCATACTGCGGAACATTTTAGACGCATCAATAACATCTCCATGGAGACGAACAGGTGGCAGAAAAGTTACAGTTCACCTTTAGACATTAAAGAGGAGGTATTACACTTGGGGTTTTGATTGGTAACGCATAACACGTTTAGATCACCATGTTGTCTTTTATTGCATATTTGTCAAAACCACATATTCAAATGTGTCATTAGTTTCATTTTTGAGTCCCCATCCTCTCGCACTAAGTCACCCCCCCTTCAGAGCGCTATCACAACACAATCCGTGTACATTCCGCTACTATTCCGAAACTACTGCACATCACATCAGGTTTGTGAAGTTGTAGTGTATTGTTTTGTATCCTATCTCTTGTTTATTTATTCAAAAATGGCCGTGTGAGTGCATGGGTTTCGTAGGCCTGCATTTGCGCTGAGCCTTGTACAAGAAGTGGGCTCGTTCTCCTTGCAAGATTAGTCAAACACGCACTGACGACTTTAAAATCCTCTTCAGGCATGTTTTTGATGGGAACAACATGGGAGAAAGCTCAAAAAAAGTTGATTTTTCGTAGTAGCCCCTCTTTAATGACTCATAGTGACCTAGATTCGCTCCTCTTCTCTACACCGTCCTTGTTTAAATCATCACTTTTGGGTTTGGAATAGAGATCAACCATGTTTTTTTTCATGGCCGACGCTGATTCCGATTGTTTAGAATTCAGAGCCACCGATGGCTGATAAGCTCTGTCGATATGTAGGGCCGATTTTTAATCTTTTTCCCATAAACATATGATTTGAAATTAATACTAACATGAATACTGTTTATACTTTTGACTGCTCTGCATAATTTAACTATAATAAGGAAAAATCATCTCAATAATATAATTTTTAGACATCCACAGCCTTGTTTTTACTACTAACCCATAATGGAGCTGTGTATTCTAATTTTGTGAAAGCCATCGTTGCACTAAAGTGTTAAAATAAAGCTTTATGCAGCAATCGGTGAGCTCAAACTAAATATCTGTTATGACGACTGGTGGATCAAAAAAGTGCAGACAAGTGAACTAAAAAAATAACAGGGTTTATTAACAAAAAGACAAAGGCTGGATGCTGGGAGCTGAGGTGGTCTGCAGAGGTTGTAGCTTAATTAACATTGCAAAAATCAAAGGTTTACTGCCAAAACCAGACTTGGAGAGACTTATCTATGCATATGTCTCCAGTAGGTTAGATCTACTGTAACGTCCTGCTCACTGGCCTCTCCAAACGAGCTTTAAGACAGCTGCAGTACATCCAGAACACTGCTGCTCGGGTCCTGACTAGAACCAGCTCTGCTTGTTACAAGTCTCTCCATGACTCCATGTTGGTGCCATTTGAACCATCTCACACTGAGGACTTCAGGGACTGGCCTCTGGCTGGTGCCCACAGTGTGAGATGGTTCAAATGGCACCAACATGGAGTCATGGAGAGACTTGTAACAAGCAGAGCTGGTTCTAGTCAGGACCCGAGCAGCAGTGTTCTGGATGTACTGCAGCTGTCTTAAAGCTCGTTTGGAGAGGCCAGTGAGCAGGACGTTACAGAAACGGTTCTGTTTAGCTGTGGATATGACTGAAAGGTTTTTATCCTGCACTCTTCTCTTTTAATGTTAATTTTATGATGATTATTTATGTTTTGACTTGTTGTATTGTGGCTTTAATGTCTTTCTTATTCTATAAAGTGCTTTGAATTACTTTGTGTACGAATTGTGCTGTACAAATAAACTTGCCTTGCCTAATTGGTAATGGGCTACAGGTGAGTAGTGGGTGGAAACCATTGGTGAGGGTGGTGCCAGACTCTCCGCCCAGCTCCAGGCACAGAGACACAGAAGGGAGGGGGGAGACAGCAGACAGAAAAACAGGAATCCTGACAATATCGGCCCAGACAGGAGACTTAAGGCCGATAGCCGATACACAAAAAAGTGCAAATATCTAGCTTTAGTTTGGATGTCTCGCTGGATGTCCACTTTCACCACTCGCTCCGCTTTGCCCAGAGGGGTCACGCCTCCTGACGTGAAGGCCGCACCCGACACGTCGCTTTAGTCTGAGGCTGTGTTCATCAGGAAACGCGTTCTGTCTATGCTGCGACGGAGACCTCTCCTTCAATTTATGAAATGCAGGTGGGGTGCGTGTCAAGCAGAAAATTGTGCAAAGTCAATGAGTCTCGCAGCCAACAAAGATGTGGCTAAGGACCAGGTGCATTATTTTAAAATTGTTGTTTTTATCCAGGAGTGATCCTATTAAGACGGTTAGGATGCCCGTTAAAATGTGCTGATGTACAATGGGCCATCATGGGGCTGCATCATGGGACACATAGACAAAAACAAGTTAGGATGATACATGTAAAGGCTGAAAATACATGAATGGTCTGAATACAGAGACGTGTTGGTTGTACTTTATGCTAGTTGTTTCCGTACCATTGCTAATGTTTTTCTTTCTGTTGCAACCTAAAAATGCCTAATAGTCACTTATAGTAACACTGTGCATCTACATTATTATCAGTGACCTTTCGATGCAGTTATTGTCATGAACAGAATTAATTTATATATTTTTGTTCAACTGAAACTTATACTCTAATGGAAGACAGGGGTGAGATTTAATGCGTTTTCTTCTTCCCACTCCTTTTTGAGCTTAAATAAGAAAAAATATGTGAAATATAGAGTGTACTGGACGTGTATACTGACTACTTGTGTCGATTAATCTGCTCGAAATAAATAAAAAAATGAATGAATGAATGAAAATGACATAAATAGGACAAAGTTGAACCTTTTTCTGAATAGATTTTTTATTTATTTATTTTTTACTTCCAGGGCTCAGTTACATTTTACAGTTATGCACGATTACTGTCACTGTTACTGACATAGTCTTTTGCGTAGTAGTTGTTTTGTTTTGTTGAAACTCAAAAGACTATCACAGAAGACACTCAAATTCTAGTTTACAGTCCCTCATCCACCTTCATCTTAAATGCTCCAACCACTCATTTGAAGACAGGGAGGTGCAGATTTTAAGCGGGGAGAAAGCTCGGTTCGAAAGAGGGGATGTTGTTTTTGTGAAGAAAGAGTTTTTGTGTTTTGTTTTTTTTGTTTTTCCTCTGAATAGAAATAGGGGCTTGAGATTTAATTTGCCATCTGTCTGCAGGAGCATCCTCACGCTGTGGACTAGCGAGAGATCAAGCCAATCAAATTCTAATCGGGTGCATAACAGGGGTGAAGGTGAGTCAGCCAAATTACAACCGTGCGGAGTAGACCTGTCACGATAACGCATTTTGAAGCACGATATATCGCTGCAGAGAAATATCACGATAATATTGAAACTACTTTATGCCACTGATTAAGATTGAAATAATGCAAGATAATCCCAGAAAACTATTTTTACATAGACTGTTTCATTAAAAGACATGAGCTGCAACTATAGACTGTTATATAAATGGACATAGCTAACCTGTTAGCCGTCACGTCCCAGATAGGAATCGGATCATGGGCGCACTTCTGGCTCCATCGACTCTGGCTCCAGTTCACTTTACACTGAGAAATTGTCGCCCCTCTCTCTGTAACGGCTGCTGTGAGCCTCGTCATTTGGTCTTAAAATGTTCGTATTAACCCGCTCTGCATGATCCTGGTATTTTATTTCGCCATTTTGTTCGTACATCAAGATACGAACATTAATAACAGACAAATCAGGCGCCTTAAATAAATAGCAGAATAGCATAAAAGGGACTAATTCACCCCTCCACAGCTCAAATTTTATCGTATTACAATTGAAATACGCCAAATCTCCCCATTTTTGCAAAGAAAAAGTACTCATGATGAATATTGAGGCCCAAAATATATAGTTCAGGTTTTAGTATATTGAAAAATAGGTTGATATAGTCGTTCTCGTGACAGGCGTAGTGGGGAGTTTGACTTTCAAACTCCTCCATTTGGGGCAGGAGTTAGTTTTACTTCTGGATGGGACCCGGAATGTCTTGATTTAACAAACAGTGTCCAGATGACTCCCTCTGAAACCTTCTCTACAGTAAAGACACTATTCTCTTTCTGCATAGCTCCAAAACAACAAAATCAATCTGTTTTTCCTAGATCTTGAACGCAGTAGATTTCAGTTGTACTCGGCGCATTTCTGCTGCAGTTTTATCACTTTCAAGGGGCTACAGCTTGTCAGTACAGTGTTCTTTCTTTCACTCTCTCTCCTCTCAGACTTGACCTCCCCGCTCCTCTTCTCCGCTCCTCTTCTCCACTTCTCAGAGTTTCATAGAGAGCCCTTCCTGTGCGGTGACTAATTGTAGACGTCACCGCTCTGGAGAACCATCATTTATCAAAAACCCAGGAGACAAATTAGGCCATTTAACTTAACGAAGACCACTTGCTCTTGTCCGCGATTCAAAACCTGGACAATAGGACTAGGAAGTATTACGTTTAAAGTAGCGGCTGTTAATTCTTTTCTGTTGGAGGGTCTGTCACCTGCTTGTCTCCATGGAGATGTTATTGCGTTGACTGAAATATTCCACACTATGACGTTAAACTTCTTCATTTCCCTGGAGATAAGCAAGTGACACCACCAGATCAAGTCACAGGTCGTGGCTGTGGAAAGGCAATCCCGCTAACAGCGTGTGTTTAGATTTTTGTTCTTTTTAAAAAATGGAATACTGCAAAATTTATCGAAATTGAAACGAAATCGCAAGTTGACTGAACACGGTTAGCAAATTGCAAAGGCTGCAAGTTTTGAAGTACCATTATTTCCTCCGCAAACAACAAAATATCCTCTGCTTAAAAACTCTTTAGTAACGCGTGGACGTGTTTTTAAAATGTGAACTTTCAAAACCACCAAAATTGCAATTAGATATTTTTTTTTTCCCCCAAATCATTCAGTCCTAATAGATGGATAAATAAATAGATAATACATACATTTAATGCCATGACGTAGAACATTCCTGGCAAAGCAAAAACATCTCCATGGAGACGAGCAGGTGGCAGACCCTCCACCAGAAGGTTACATATTGCAGGTGTTGAAGACATTTTTTCCAATCCAATCAAACTCCCCTCCATCAGCGTTCATTATCTTCAAATAGGACAACTCTAAGCTCATTTGTATGGAAATGGAGAGTATAATTCCCCCCTTCACTTGTGGATGTGATGCTTTTGAAAGAGTGAGTGTTTTAGTATGAGCCTGGATGATGGTGATGATACAAAGTGTGTACAACATTATAAATGGGATTCTGGTTTTTGGTAGTTGGACAAAGACAGTTGTAATTGAATTAAAGGGGAAATACATGATACTACCACGAGTTATTTTTCTATCGGTGGATTGCTCTGTATAAAGTTGCCGTAAATAAACAAAGACGGTGGATATACGGCTGCTGCTAAAGGCTCTGTGCTCAAATTTTCCTCACGTATTTCGGCAAAATGTGTCTTGCCCCAGTACAGATATATTTTATAAGCAGCTCTTGGGGTCAAAATAAGTCGGCGGTGTCCTGTCTGCATCTATTTGTGATGCGTTTTCTTTTCCAATGATTGGGAAGTGCACGTTAGCATGCGAGTTATGCTGGTCTCTGGTAACTCTGGTCTCTGGTTCGTGAAAAGTGCTTATAAACTCATTGCTGTGAATAATTAGGATGTGAGAAAATGCATAAGGCAAGTGAGGAATGAGTTAAGACCACTGCAAACCGTTTTTAAGACGCAAATCAGGTACAGCACCTTTTTAATAGGATAAAAAGCCATGTATTTTAAAACTCAAGATTTAGTCCACAGTGCATCAAAAATGCAAGTTTATCTTACAATTCAATGAAACGCCTAAAATAAAGGATCAAAATTGGGACTAAACCTGGAACTTAACCCGGGAAATGAGCTGCATTATTCCTTCACTGGAGAGCAAAGCAGTTACATCTCCATGGAAACAAGCCGAAAAATTACACAGTGCACCTTTTGTCTTTGTACAGTTGACAACAATGTGTAGATTTAAGCCAAGGGTGAACATATTTTCCTGATATAATCTTCCTTACGATGCCTGATATCATCCCCGCGCTCGTACACACCTAGAGTATCCTCTACAGACTCAAGGTTACGTGAGCTTTTTTCCATCGGCCTATTATTGGAACAACTACATGGCAACCCGCAGCGTCCTCTCCAACACTGAGCTAGTCTAATATATTTTAACAAGCTTCCTGCCCATTGTACTGCAAACAAAGAGTTTTGTTTCAATTATTAAGTTTGTATCAATTGTTCTAACACACTGTCATTTTTTCCAATTCTAATTTATTGTGATATTAAGAAAAACATGTACTGGAGGTAGTATATTTTACATGGTTCCCAAGCCATTTATTCAGTCCCAAAGCATAAACATCCAGTTTTGAGTTGCCAGTTTATATACAACCAAAATCACATCCTCAGATTTATCTTATATGATGGTTTTGTGATTGCAGTGACATTATGAAATCAGTACTACGGATGTATTAAACTACATGTAAAAACGAATCAGAATCTAATACAAAAAGTCCATATCAACCAAGTAAAACTACTCAAAACATGATAAAGAAAAAATATGGCATCATTTGAACTAAAGTTGGTCTTTTTTTTTTGAGCAATAAATATAAAAGTCATTCTAAGGACTGGGTCAGGACTAACAACAATAGACTGTACATAGCTAAGCTGCTAGCCGCCACGTTCCAAATAGGAAGCTCCTCTCTCTGTGACTGCTGCTGTCAGACTCGTCATTTTGATCTTAAAATGTTCGTATTAACCCGCTCTACATGATCCTGTTTTTTTTATTTCGCTATTGTGTCCGTAAATCAAGATATGAACATTAATAACAGACAAATCGGGTGCCTTTTTTCCCTGAAGTCGCTCCCGCTACCGTTAGCAACAGGTTTGACTGACAGCGTTGCTAAGCGCCCGCTCCCTGCTAAACCAGCGGTGCGGGCGGGAAGGGGCGTTACCTTCAACAGCCTCGCTCCGGATTGGCTCTTTAGTTGCTATGATACCCGCGGTCAGAATTCCTAATATGAAACTCGGCTCCAAATTCGCCGCTGTAACTGCTCCGGCCTCGACGAGCTTCATTTGACTGGAGCTAAATGCTGTGGGTGACGTCACACACACAAGGTCGTCCCATAGAGAGTTTTGGTGGAAAATTAGCGAGTCCAGCGTTGTCATGGGACGTCCCGATTCCCCAGAGCGAGCGCTTTGATACAGACTGAAAGTTCATTTAATTCCACACTACGTTTACAACTGTTATTTAATCTTATTATTTTGAACCAATCCATCCATTTGTCATAACCTCCAAATAAACTAAATGTGCTGTTTTGCGTCTGAGAAGGGGTCAGAGTTGGACAAATATAAAGCAGAAAATTGGCTGTAATCACATAATTACAGTAATAGACACAAACAGCAGGAAGCAGACTTATAAATATCGTAATGACATAATAGTTTTGCTATGACTGTACCTGAGTCTATAATTTTAAAGTTTTATAAAGAAATTCTGAACAATAAACAGGACTGGGAGAACTATGGGACTTTAAAATGTGCGTTAGTCATTTACTCTGGTTTAAGCGGAATCTTTAGCCACAGCTGCCCTGGGACACGCTGGCCATGTTTTCATGTATCTGGAGCTGTCAGAGTGGTTTGTAAAGTGGCTTGTTATGTGAGGATGTGAGGAATTTGACTATGTTCTTATTGGTGGTTTTCAGATTTTCAGATGGTTTCAGGTTTTGAAATTTCAGATGGTTTCAGGTTTTGAGATTTCAGATGGTTTTCAGATTTCAGATGGTTTTCAGATTTTCAGATGGTTTCAGGTTTTCAGATTTTTAGATGATTTTCAGATTTCATATTGGTGTCAGGTTTTTAGATTTTCAGATGGTTTTGAGATTTCATATGGTTTTCAGATTTTCAGATTTTTAGATGGTTTTCAGATTTTGATGGCTTCAGGTTTTCACATTTTCAGATGGTTTTCAGATTTCTAGAATGTCATACTTCCATATGGGGCGGTAAAAGCCAGATTCTCTTGATATACCTACGCATTGCCATGAAATATCCAGAAGGTTAATTCACAAATGTTGAACCAGATCATTTCTATGAGTGAGTGACTCGCTATATTCAAACAAAAAACACGCATTTGTTTTAGCTGCCCCCATCTGTACTAAATATTATTGACTTATAGAATGTTGTGACGTCATCTGAAACCATCGTCATTATGAATTAAGTCTTTGTTTATGCTTTAGTAAGGCTAATCAAGGTGTAGTAATTATAAAGTAGTTCACAGGCAGCTCATAAAACAACCTGTATTTAACCCAGTTTGTCCAGTTGCGTTACAGTTTTCTCTGATTGCGTATCCTTCCTCATTGCCATTTCAAACGTCAGGTCTTTCGTTGTTTGTTCCCGCCCGTCTCCGCGGACTTTGAATTATTTACATCCGATCCAATTAGGGGGAGCATCTTCGGAGACCGTCGGAGCGTCTAAACAAGAGGAGCAGGTGATCGGCGCTCGCCGTGTTACTGCGACATCAACAACAAACCTCTGGTGCACGCGCCGCACTGAGCCGTAATGGAAAGTCTCATGTCAGGCTTTGAAACTGGTCAATAAGTTTGCGTTTAGAAGCCTTTAGAGACGCACGACCTTCCGCGGGCTCCAGAGAGGGATACGCTTTTAAAAATGGGGTTTTATTAAGACGTAAGAGGAATCAATCCTATAAGTGCAGTGAGTCAAGACCAAACGCAACAAGCAATCACTTTAGGAGGAGGTTTTATTTGTGCTTTGAATATGCCAACGTGCCAGCTCGCATTTTTGCTGCTTTTATTGCTCAAAAATACTTTAAAAACGTCGCATTGTGACTGGAAGTGGGGTCGTCTCTTCACAGATCTGACCTGTAGCTCGGCCTGGTGACTGCACCTGCTCGTCTCCGTGGAAATAAATGGAACAAAGCAATAAAAAAAGACTATTAGGTGACCAAAAACGTGAACCAGTGCACCATATAGAAAAAAAGTAAATCAAAGTATATTTTGTTTGGGAACTGTAAGCCTATTGTGAAAAACCTAACACGAATATATAATAAAATGTCATATCTTTGTGTTTTTTTTCAAAGGTAATAGAAAGCAGAAAAATTAAAACCATACTTTGGAACATTCTCCATGGAAATAGATACGTTTTGTGCCATACTGTAGAAGATCATAGCCAAATAAGGGTCAGGTTTGTGGAGATGCAAGCCAGTTAAGTAAGGACACAAGCTTTTCAAGTTTGACAGGGCAAAGTGTATATTTATTTGGATAAAAAGTTACATAGTGTGGCTTTAAATAGGCCAGTCAAAATCTTGCATTTATTCATTAGTTAAAAATGTGACCTCAAAATTTTCACAGGAATTTTATTTTATATTCACTTGCTGTGTATCTCCTTTCCAACTTTGCCCTGTTTAGAAGTAAGTTATTACTATTTCAATGTAATGTTGTCACGATACTAAAACTTCATTTCGATACTAAATAATATGCTCAATTCTCGATACTGATTTCAATACCACAATTATATGAAAAATGCCCTTTAAAAGCCAAAACACTGGCCATTTTCAACACAAAATAACTACATTCCTTTATGTTACCTTGTGGTCTTTTCTGATGAAGCTCAAAATATTCAAAAATAATTTCAAAAGCCTAATTTTGTCATATTTATGTGATTTTTTTTTTTTTTTTCAGTATCGA
>KN470805.1:0-11253 GCA_000787095.1 Periophthalmodon schlosseri | reverse complement strand
GTTTAGTCCTGGTTTAGTCCTGACTCTGGGCTCCAGCAGGAGGCCTGTCCCTGAAGTCCTCAGAGTGTGAGATGGTTCATGTGACTCTCACATGTGGGAGATGTTCTTTGGTGCTGGTCCATGGAGAGACGTGTAACAAGCAGAGCTGCTTTAAAGTCTATTATCTACATAAAACATATCTTGGAATTATGTAACAGTTAAAAATCAAAATTATCATTTTATTATAGAAACAAATTGTGTTTCCCATTGAATTAAAAAAAATAAATTGTAGTAACCTTTGTTTCTGCACTGGATTATGTAGATTTATTAAACATGCAGACTTCAGCCTCTACTTTACACCTTTAGACTCACTCTTTCACTCAGGCCTTTGGTTCATAAACGGTGATGAACTTAAACCCATCTCTACGGAAAAGCCATCACTATCTGTGAGATAAGAACAACACTGTATAAATGTATTTAAAAGGGACAACAGCGATAAACTGACTCAATATCTCACCTGCTTGTTAATCATTGATACAGGAACATTTAACATCAGATCACATGACCGTATGAGGCTGAGGACGAGCCGCACCAGAACTGAGAAAAAAGGGCTTTTGGCTGTTTTTCTTCTCAAAAACGGAACACACTCCAAGAACGAGCAAAACTGAAGACGCTGGTGACACAATCGCAATTTAATAATCTGATAACAAACTTTTATACACACACCTGCTCCTGTTTTTAATGTTTTAAATGGACTTACATACTGTTTGTATTTTATTTTGAACAAGGCGCCCGTGAAAAAGAGAAGTAAAATATAACATTAGGACCTCTTAGTACGAAATCGCCTTTACTTTGGAGTGTGACCCACCGGTTCAGACCCACGGCTTTAGACACTGACTGGCTCCGGCTGCTCACACGTCCCTACGACACAAACACTAATGCAGGAACAACATGGAGAGGATTATCCCAAATCCAAGATGGCGCTGACGGAGCGGAGGCAGGTGGGCCGCGGCCGTGAGCGCTTTTACAGATGTGGCCTTAACGTGCGTGAAATCTGGGACAAGATATTCTCACAACTCGAACGAAAGGAAAAAGTCCAGGATTTTAAGAGACGCTCAAAACTTTTACTCGCGCTCGTAAACGTAAAAAGATATTTGGAGGGATTGTAAATCTTATTTTTAGGAAAATGGAAATTATGGAGTAAATTCTGGGTTATTTTCAAGAAGAGAAAGTCCATTGTGAATATAGGACTAAAATATAAAACGGGATGTTTGGCAGTGACAGCGTTCATGGTTTAATCCCCACCCATAATCCAATACATTCTGCCATTGTTTCATTGAGCAAGACACTTCCCATTGAATATGTTATATATTAGTTGTAAATAAGCTTGAATCACTCTTAATAAATGGTTTGTTCAGTTTGAAGTAAGTCTTTATTCATGTTTTATCTGATCTCCACCCATAATCCAATACATTCTGCCATTGTTTCATTGGGCAAGACACTTCACATTGAATATATCCTTCTATATGTAAGTAGTTACTATAAGTCTGAAAGATTCTTAATACAATTTTTGCTTGTTTTTGCTTTATTAAGGTACAGCGTGTGACTTTCTGGAGGCGGCTCGTCACCTGTATGATTCCGTGAAAATAAAAGGTTAAAACCATATTGCGGAACATTCTCCATGGACATAAGAACCAAAGGTAAGCCAAAAGCCAAAGGTAACAACATTACCATGGAACCAAGCAAGAGGGGGCGCCATCAGGCCAAATAAGAGTCAGGTTTGTGGAGATGCGAGCCCGCGCATAGAAAGGATGCAAGTTTTTCAGTGCAACATCCATAATCAAAATGGAAAAAAAAAAAAAACATACTTAAATTTAAGTCTATTTTTTGGTGGCTAAAAAATTCCATATTGTGGCTTTAGCGTTAATTAAGGTGTAGTTATTATAAAGTGGAAAAAAATGTGGTGTCATGATGTTGTTTTTTAAATATATTGTTTATTTCCTAAAAAATCACTTAAGTAATTGTAACTGTAACTCATCACAGATCTCTCCTGGACACAGCTCAAGTTTGTTTCAGCAGGTCTGCGCCCAGATGCCTCTGCTCCCATAACTGTCATAGTGTTGTAAATCCTGCTCTAACATGAAGGACCACACAGCCCAGAGCCGGCGCTACCTGCGGAGAAGTTTACCCCGGCGCGGGGAGTCCGAGGCCGGGGTCGCCGTTGTCTCTGCGGGGGGCGGCTCTGGAAGTGTGACCCCGCGCTCTGCTACGTCTTTATTTCACGGCTGACAAAGTGACTGGCAGTTCAACGCGAGGAATCCTGGACCAGATCTGGACCAGGACTAGACCTGATTTATGGACCTCAGCTGCGGACTCGGGCTCTGGCAGCTGCTCAGAGAAAGGGCAAGTGATTAAAATAGAGAAATATTTAGTGAGTTTGCACTTTAAGACTTTGGATAATACAAACGCAGTGGCTGAGATGGGAGCAGAGCGTTTGATAAGGCGTTCGTGTTAAACTGAGACAGGCACATGCCTCTGTTTATGGTGTGGATGGAAACTATTTAAAGGCGGTATTTTACATATTAACAACAAGCATTTATATAATGTGACCAGTGATGGAACGTAACGCAGTAAATGCAGTAAAGTACCTTTCACAGTGGGTACGTTTTACTTTTACTTCACTACATTTGAGAGCAGTGTCTGTACTTTCTACTCCACCACATTTTTGAACTGGACTGAAAAGTAAAAGTATTTTTCATTATTGTCTGAGACCTGCTGAAAAGGCTGAGGGTTTATTTTTAACACGAATTTGAACAAAACAAAAATATACAAATAAAAACTGAAAAAACGATCATTTCAATTGTTTCCTCCGAAGAAATTCAGCTCAAATTTTTATCAAAATCTCCACATTTGAAGCTTTATAAGACTCAAAATCTGTGAGAAATACTTTTACTTTTTACTCTTTAAGCACATTTTTAAACAGGTACTTTAATACTTTTACTTAAGTACATTTTTTCATGTGATACTTTTACTTTTACTTGAGTAGTTTTAGCTCTGGTATCTGTACTTTTGTTTAAGCAACAAAATTAAGCACTTCTTCCACCGCTGAATGTGACAAAGTGAACCCACCAATGTTGGCACAATTTACTGTATAGAAGTTATATAAAATTATGATGATAACAATAATAATAAAAAAGATTAAATAAAATTCAATCAGTTTTATAAAAGGTCACAGTTTTACACAGTGCTTTTCCACCTTCAAGGCTCAAAGTGTTTTACATCAAGGAACCACTCAACCTTTTCACACACCAGTTACACAGACACTGGGGGTGAGGGGGGTTAAGTGTCTTGCCCAAGGACACAACAACAGTATTCATCTGTGGGAGCTGGAATCACACCATCAACCTGTGGGTCAGTTGATCAGAGCATGCAACCAATGATGCTTTTTTTTATGTCGGGAGCGGGATTTGAACTGCCAACCTTCAGATCAGTGGGCAAACGCTCTACCAACTGAGCCACTGTCGCCCAAGTTAAAGGTCTTTATATCACACAAAACTGACTCTTATGAGCTTTAAGTCATGTTCTAATGCTGTGCCTCCTCAAAAACAGACCTGGAGTTGTGTTTTGTTTCATTCACACATGTTTGAGAAACACTTTATTATTAGTCTGTCTACATCTCCAAAGCTCAAAACGCTCTGTTCCACCTTGTGATGTCATGAAGCGGTCATTGTCAAGTTAACAGCTCCATTTACCTTTAATTCAGTAGAGATTGGTAGTTCTAGGACTGAAATGATCCAAATGATTCTAGTGAAGGTGTGTGGAGTTTAAAAACACAGTGGAGCACTTCCTGAGTGTTTTCTGTTTGAGAGAAGAACTCGGCCTAAATCTGCAGGGTTTGTGTGTTAAACGTGTGTGAATGAAACAAAACACAACTCCAGGTCTGATTGTGACGAGGAAACATACAGTTTTACTTTTGAAATCTTTCTGCTCGTATCATTACGTAATAAGCTTTTTCCTTGCACCTCCAAACAAATCCCCAATCTTTATAAAAACTCAGAGCTGCTAAAAACGGCTAATTTTTGCGTAGCGTGGGGGGAGGTTGGCGGTCCCAGCTGAGCCTGTTAAGAAACCCATCTGAATTCTGTCCCCATTCTCCGCATTGATCCGTCCGTCGAGAAGGAAACCTAAATGTTTGGCTTATTTTTAGCCAATTAAGCCCCGAGAGCGGCCCATTGTGGAGGGGCTATTGAGCGCCGCGGGCTAAAAGTGCTTATTGTCGCCCCGCTTGCTAAGGGATCAATGGCAGCCTCTGAGATAGGATTAGCCGCTAATCAATGCTAGCGGCTAAGATATTAACAAGGTAATTATAGCACTGTGAAGCCGCGACAAGCGCTACACACAAATGACTGGAGGATTTCTTACTTTGAGTGAAAGAGCGTGAGGCTTACTCAGGCGCATACCAAAACAGTGACACATGCAGAGCCAATGGAAACGCGCAGGCTAGACACGCACGGATGATGTTAGCAGAGATTTTGTCATTAGCGCTAAATGCTAACTTCTGTTTGGATAGGATGTACAGGGTAATTTATGAAAACAGTTTACAGTCGTCATAAACATGGGCTATTACACTGTTGGACTCTGGTCTGTGCTTTAGAAACTGACCAAATGCGATGAGTTTACAAACTGACCACACTTGAGAATTATTTTAAAAGTTTATTTAATTACGGATTGAAAATATGTTCTGTTATTATCTCTAAATAACTGACAGTAAGAAGAGATCAAAACCTCAAGAGGCCATCAGTCTGAGGGCGCCCCCTACAGGTTCCCCAATATGGTAGTACAGATAGGTCTGTGTCAGTGATGTATTATAAGGCTTGGATAGAACGTGGGCTCTGTTGCCGTGGCAAATGAGGCGGCCATCTTGTGAGTGGAACAACAACAAAATTGTTATTTAAAAAAATGTAAAAACAGGCCCACAGAAAGTGTTTAAATGTACATATAATGGTGTATTTGTGTCCTAATAGCGCTACCTGTCTCTGTCAGGAATTATGAAATAGAATATTTACTCTAAAAACACTGCACCGGTCTATAGTTTATGCAGAACTGAACGAAATCTTTGTGTTTCAATACATCAAATGGACACAGCCACTGATAATGATTCTGTTTATTTCACGCCCACACACTTTTCCACATTCAAGACACTCAAAGGACTTTACATCAAGGAACCACTCACCCATTCACACACCAGTGCACGCAGACACTGGGGGCGAGGTGGGTTAAGTGTTTTGCCCGAGGAAACAACATCCGTGGGAGCTGGATCGCTCTACCAATGATATGCACGTCGAGAGCGGGTTTCGAACCGCCAACCTTTGGATCAGAGGAAGAGCGCTCTACCAACTGAGCTACTGTCACTAAAATGAAAAGCATGTTTTTAAGATTTGTTGGCATTAGTTTGGTAGAACATGGGAATTAGATAAAGTACAAATACAATCAGAGGGACAGTCGCCATGAACACGTCCGGTGACTGTAAATTGAATTTATTGAAAAAAAAAAAAGTAATATCTATGAGGTTTTTGCCGAGTCAAGCTAAAATGAATAAATATTTAAAGATGAGGCAGTGGACAGGGAGCTGCGGGTGGGTTAGGGGTCAGGGGTCAGAGGTCAGGGGGTCAGGGTCAGACAGTGGACAGGGAGCTGCAAGTGGACGTCACTGACAACATGTTTAACACTACACGAATAAATGAATACTTCACCAGAGACACTTCTGTGTTTAGGAAGAGACATGTTTGTGTGTCGAGGCTAATGCTAATGCTAACTTCTTTTAGAACGTTAAATGGAACATAACAACAAACTTAAATTTGTTGTAAGGACGACCCAATTATTTTTAGGTGCAGATTATTTCAGTCAATATTTATTTGGCTTCAAACTTAGCATTAGCATTAGCATTAGCCCCGACACACAAAGATGTCCCATTGTAAACGCAGAAGTGTCTCTGGTGAAGTTTTACTCACATTTATAAAGTGTTTAACATGTTGTCAGTGACATCCACCTGCAGCTCCTTGTCCACTGTCTGACCCTAACCCACTAACCTGTGACCTCTGACCCCTAACCCACCCGCAGCTCCCTGTCCACTGCCTGAGCTGTCTAGATTTAGTGATTTTAGCTCGACTTCTAGCCGGATACTGTTGTGCACCAATTCGAAAGTCCAGCTCCTTGTTGGTTTGTCTGAGTTCTTGAGTCTACACTCACATCTGCTGAAACTGGACATTCTTTACTACAGGTCACCATGGCGACGATCTCTCTAGTTCCTTATTTATATCACTTTGTGTCCGTCCGTGTACTTTTTGTTCATAGATATTCAATTAGATTCCGTTTTGTACAGCCCAAAATCACAAAGCAGTCGCCTCACAGGACAAACAGCAGATTTGGCCAACAGGAAGTTAGAAAATCAAACAGTGAAACAAACAGATCTTGTGGATTATGGCGACCTGACCACATCTGTTTTCTGAAAAGCCACTAACAATCTTTGAGGAGAATATTATTTTGTTTTTAAAATAATCCAAACTGGTGTTTCAGTTATAATGATGTTTCATTTTGTCACAGTTATGTTGTTTCATTGTTTGTTACTAAAGAAATTATTTAAATTTTTTTGTTTTTTTTATTTTTAATCCTCAGTGTTTCCGGAACACAAAACAGTGGAACCGGTAACCATCTGGTGTGAGGGCAACAGCTTACCCACAGCTTAAAGGGCCCATGTTACGCTATTTATTTATTTATGTTTATTTGTTTATTTTTACACTGTTATAATTAGGGGAGTGCTAAAGAATCGATAGATTCGATTTTAATAATATCGATACATAGATATATATCGATATTATTAAAATCGATACAGTATCGATTCTCCGTTTTCTAGCATCGATATCCCCCCCAGACGTTAGGGGGCAGTATAGCTGCGCCGCCACATCTTTACTCTTTACTGGAGAAAAGAAGCGAGAAGCTGCAAGAGAAATGAAAACAGACAAATGACAGAAAAGATTTTTCAGCCGCCTTCCTCCCTAAAGGCAGAAGTTTGGGCACATTTTGGTTTTAAAGCCCAAGAAAGGGGCCGATAAGCTAGTTTTGCCGCCCCCAAAGAAAAGCTTTTGTTATTTTTTTTATTGTATTTATATGTTTTATCTTATTTTATCTTGTTCAGTGTCCTTGGGTGCTTTGAAAGGCGCTTATAAATAAAATGCATTATTATTATTATTATATCTGCCAAGGTCTATGTCCAAACTGTCGTGGAGAACCCAGGCTTTCGCCTTATGATAAACACATTAGATCAACGCTATGTGATTCCCACACGTAAACATTTGACGGAGGTAGCGGCCCCGCGCGCACCTGAGGGTGAAAGGGGCCGTTAAAACCTGAATGCTGCGCCGAGAGTGGCCCTCACTTGTGATGGCTGGACGTCCCGTGCCACAGAATCGTATGTACCGTTACAAGCCATTTTGTCAACGAACACTGGGACCTAATTTCCCACGTTTTACAAACTAGAGACATGCATGAAAGTCACACAGGGACTAACATTGTGGAGCTACTCAGGGCGGCTCTTGAGGAACGGGACATCGCTAGCAAAGACCCGGCTATTGTGACTGATAATGCCGCTAATATGAGCGTCGCGGTGGAGCTCACTGACATGTTGCATTTGAAGTGCTTTGCCCATAGGCTCAACCTGCCATCACAGCTTTGAAACTACCTGGAGTCGGGCGTCTGTTGGGTCACATCTGAGGAACGGGACATCGCTAGCAAAGACGTATTTCAACCTTTTTCAGGTGCAGCACGACGCCACGTACTCCACCAGAAGCCAAACCAGCATTATTCTAGGTTTAATGAACGTTCTATGTGTGAATATAAATGCAGGATTTGGTTTTAGAATCACAGCAACGATTTAATAGTTACATTGTGAGCTCCTTTAGATCAGTCAAACTCACATGTGCCCTTTGTTAAAGTGATCGTTGAGCTCGTATAAGCTCTGGATGATGATGACCAATGCAGCTGAGCACTTTTTTGAGGTTGTATTGTTCTAGTTAGAAACATGCATTACTCAAAAAGCACTTGTTTATTTATGTGATTGGGACAAAGCATGTTAATGAACAGACATGATACAACATGAAGGTAAACACACCGGATTATAGCTAAAGGCTAATTTCCATCCTTTGTCCCAAGGGCTGGGGTCACAAAAGGGTCAAAATAAAAATTGCACACTACACTCATTGTACAGTTCCCATAATTGCACATACCAGCGGTGTGGGCGGGAAGGGGCGTTACCTTCAACAGCCTCGCTCTGGATTGGCTCTTTGGTTGCTATGATACTAACGGTCGGAATTACAAATATAGAACTCAGCTCCAAATTGGCCCCTGTAACTGCTCTGGCCTCGATGAGCTTCATTTGACTGGAGCCGAACGCTGTGGGTGACGTCACACTCAATGAGTCCACTTCTTTATACAGACTGTGCTCCTGACTAGCTCGAGATCTGGAGATGGGTCCTCTGCTCCTGACAGGTTGCCCCTGAGATGCTGGGTCAAATGCAGATTGATACCTTCTCTAAGCTTAACCTTAAACTCAGGGCTGCTGTATCAGAATAGACTTTCCTCCACTGAGAAAGAGCAGAGAAAGAAAAAAGACTCACGGAGCACTTTGAAAACCTCCTCAAAGGTCCTCTACTGACCTCTGCAGAGTACTGACCTCTGCAGAGTACTGACCTCTGCAGAGTACTGAGGTCTGCGGGGGGTCAGAGGTCACCTCTGGTGGTGGCTCGTGTGGTCGTTGCTAAATTGTCTTTATATTTAATGTTCTCCTTTAACGGTGGTGGTGCGAGGGAGTGTAGGATCTTATAAATTATGCAAGCTCTTTTAAGGTTGACCATGTTGTTAAAGTCCAAAAGTCTTTGCTTTTTCAAAACGTGACTGCAGTGGTGGGAAATGGGTTTTTTATCAAGTATTTTTAGCCCTCTTTTATAGATGTTTTTAAATGGTTTTAAATGTTGTGGGGCAAGAGACCAAGTAGTTAAACAATAGTCTATGTGAGAGATAATCATAGAGTAGAAATAGCAGCAGCACTCATGTTTAAGTTATTCCGGATGTGACGAAAATTCTGATCATTGAATTGAATTACCTGGCAGAGTACTGACCTCTGCAGAGTACTGACCTCTGCAGAGTACTGACCTCTACAGAGTACTGACCTCTACAAAGTAATGACCGCTGCAGATGGGCCACTCCACGTGAGCTGGAATGAACCAAATCTGACCCAGCTCTGTTCTACCTCTGAAGTTCCCTGGATCCAGAGCACACGCTCCTCCAGGACTTATGAAGATGTGAGTCACCGGTGAATCTCCCAGAGTTCAGATGGGCGTGATTGACAGGTGGATTAACCAATCAGGGACACGCACGGTCCATCCGATCAAAACAAATATGGCGGCTTAAGAGGAATAAAACAAACAACTTGGTAAGTTATTGATAAAGAGGGAGAATAAAACCGGCCCAAGGACTGACCCCTGTGGGACAACAACATCACAGTCTAAACACGAAGATTTTACACCATCAACTACCACATACTGTTTCCTGTGGGACAGATACGATAATAACGATGTAAACCATTGAAGAGCTAGACTGGAGATGTTAAACTGAGTGAACCTGGACAACAAGATCTGATGGTTTACGGAGTTGAAGGCTTGTGTTACTTAATCTTCACAGACCACACATGATTAGAAAACAAAATGGATGTAAAGAGCACATTTTCCGGAGCCTGTGATCAATACGATCGTTTGCGGTCCTGATTGGAAGTTTGATTTTCAACAAAAGGGTGTGAATAGCGGAGGCACTGTTGGCTAATGTTAGCCAGCTCGTGTTTGTGATGTTACGTGAGGGGGACGTGTTTGGATCAGCTCCCCTGCTGTGGTTTCTGTGTGAAAATGGGGTTGATCATTAAGTAAGCCTTTATTTTTTTTCTTAATTGTATCGGATCATTTGAAATACATCGAAACGAATTGTATCATATCATAAATGTAAATAAATAATCGTATCGTGACCTGCGTATGTTTGGATCAGCTCCCCTGCTGTGGTTTCTGTTAAATCGGTTCTTTCTGGTCAGATTGTGTTAAAACAAAGCTCAGATTGGAGTCTGGCTTTGGTGGCGGAGTTTCAGACAGAGCAGTGCCTTCAGTTAGCTTCACACCCCCCGGGAGAGTTGATTACATCAGCTGCGTATCAAGACATGTACATATATTTTTATTTTATTTTTTTGTTTGTTTTGTTTTGTTTGTTTTGTATTATTCATTGATTATGTTTGTTTTCTATATTTTATCACTATTATTATTGCACATTTCCCTGAACTTAAATAATAACTTTGTTCGCCACAGTTTGGATCAGGTTTGTGGCTTTATTTTTAAAGTCTCTGCACCTGATTTTTCCCGTCTTGAAAACGTGAAAAACAGAACTAGTTCATTTTAAACTGTTTGCAGTGGTCCAAAGTTATTCCTCACTTACCTTATACATTGTGAGGATCTTAAAGATTCACTCTCAGAGGCCAGAGCCAAGTTTTGCTGTGACGGTAATGCTAACAATAACTAGCATGGTGACTGTGCACTTCCTAATTCTTTGACAATAAAATGGTTTTATAATTAGATGCAGACAGCACACAGTGGCATTATTCTGACCTCAAGAGCTGCTTATACATTCGATCTGTACTGGGGAAAGAAACATTTGGCTCAAATACATGTAGAAACTCGGGTACAGGACTTTTGTTTGTTATTCATGTTTTTAAGACAGAAAGAAAGCAGATACAGCAGCTTTAAACATTTATAAATTGACTTAAAAAAAAAGCCAGTCTGTAAATTTTCAATGTGTCTTTGTGGACTTTGAATCATGATTGTAAAAACTGCAGGGTCACAGAATGAGTCATACTGATTAAACTGTTGTAATGTTGAAGACAAAGATATGATCATATTTACACTGTCACTTTAAAATCAGAAATAAATTCAAAAAATTCTGTCTGTTTTTTGTGTGTTTCAAAAGGCCCATTTTACACTATTTTCTGATCTATGTTCTGATGTTGTTTCCTCGTCACAAACAGACCTGGAGTTGTGTTTTGTTTCATTCACACACATTTAACACACAAACCCTACACAAACAGTTGACACAGTTTCATGTGGAACATAATAAAACGTGTGTGTGACTTTAAGAGTGGCTACTTCCTCCTCAGATCTGCACAGAGCTGTGGGTGTGGCCTGGCTC
>KN470804.1:18225-29693 GCA_000787095.1 Periophthalmodon schlosseri | reverse complement strand
CTCCCTCACAGAGACACTGCCTCTTCAAAGCGCAGTGTGCAGTAGATATGCGGCGTTTGAAATATAGATTGTATTGCCCGTGGGATGCGGCCCGCTCCACTTTGCACTACTGCCGAGGCAAACTGTTGTGGACTGTTGAGCCTAGAGTAGGTCCAATTGTACTAGTCATTCAAAAGTCCTTTTGACCTTTTGAATGAGAATATATTAATTATTTAGATTAATTTGAATAACTGAAGAAAAATCTATGTAAAAAAACAACAGCTAAATTTCATCAATGTCCACTGTGTAACACGGATTTATACTGGAATCTATGGGAATCGTGACCCAGTTGATGCGTTACTTATTTGACATCTTGTAACATTTCAGGATGTTGTGCTTATTAGAGTATAGAGAACAGAGTTCAGAATGTCTTGCCATTAAGCTCCTTCCATTCCTGTTAGCAAATCTAAAATTTTATTCTGCACAAATATGTCTGTTATCTGGTTGACATCTAAAAGTTTGCACGTGGGTACGAAATAAAATGAAACAAGTGAAACAACAAAATTGTATTCAAAATTAAACCCACACACATTTCTATTAGAACCCATTAAAGTCCATTTAACAAGTGTTTTCTCCATGTTCCATGTCCTGAGCCACTTACAACACTAAATGGAGCTAAATTACATCTTCGTGCAACTTCCTTATTTGGTTTATAATGGACCATTTTCTTTCACAAGATGACGCATCTTGGCTAACATAACTTCATTGCAACTTACTGGATGTTTACTGGAAACTGCTTTCATCAAGCTCATTTCAACCACTCTGATGATTACTCTTTCAAATCTCTCACTTTATCTCTCTCTCTCCTCATTTCCTCTTTCATTATTGATCAGCTCAAAAACACTGCCCCACCCAATACAGTCTGAGTGTGCGCGTAAAGATCCCAGTCCGACCGCTAGCATTCGGGACCCATTTGGCGGCATCAGCCCAAAGGTTACCAGGCATGTTCGTAACTATGATGATGCTGAGGTCCAGGAGATGCCCATTATGATGTCGGGCGAGGGAAGCACTCAGGTCTAATGGAGAGGCAAGAATTGACGATGTCACCATATAGGCGCGCTTCCTGTGTAGTTTGTGCAAATGCATATGCAAACATAACTAATGGTTTCATGTAGTTTTCTGAGTTTTTTTTGGGCCTGTTCATAGATAAGTCAAATACAAGCATGCACAAGTGCATATGAAAGTCTATTGATTGACTGATTGATTGAAGTCTTTATTAAGCCAGTTATCATCTGTAAGCAAGAATATACAGACAAATAGTGACATATGATGAGTGAATCCAATGTAGTGACCCAGAGGTTGAAGAAAGCTTCTTGGATGGCGTATTAGGGTTATCAAAAGTATTTTAAAAATTTGATACTAATCAATACTAAAACTAGCATTGAAACTACTTATTTGAGAAAGTATCGATACTGAAAAAACACATTAACAGGACATGAATGTACAATCTTGAGTACATGGTAACATGATGAAACTACTATTATTTTGGGTTGAAAGAGCATTTTTTTATGATCAGAGTAATGAAAATCAGTATGGAGTCCATTTCTGATTTAAAATCTAATTTGAAATTTAGTAACTTTACAACACTAGTTGGTATTTAAAGAACAAAGAAAAAAAGTATAACAATTGAATTTTGGTGAGGTGTCACAAAACGAAATGCTTGACAACATTGTAAATGTAAGCTACAATTTTTGAGTCAAGCATTTCTTCCTGTAGTCAGTGTGCTAATTTTTGATAAGAAATTGGAATCTGTGGCGATTTGGTCGTACAATATGATATGATTTAAGAATAAATCACTTCTCTGATCACCCATACACAGTTTGAGAACAATTAGACAGGCGTAAAAAGTCATTCTTATACTTTAAATTTGATGCAACTAAGGTATGCAACACTACTGAAAGTGGCTGTAATCATTTTTTGTGAATAATTAGGAACCTAGGACACATTAGTAAAGTGAGGAATAACTTCGGACCGATGCAAACTGTTCAAAATAACTTGGTTCTGTTTATCCATCTTTTTACGACCATAAAGCTACAGCACCTTTAAAATGGGCTCCTCTAAGCAAACAAATCTGTTATATGCTTGTGAGTGATGGGGCAATTTCCTAACGCATTCCCCCCTTTTCATTTGCCTCACATTTTTGGCTTCTCCTGTTGGAGATTTTCCTATAAGCCTTGGTGAAAAGACGGCAATCATGCCAATCAAATCTTTGTGAACTGCTGGCGCCTCGTCTTACATAAGGTAAAAGTATGGGGAGGTCTCTTATGTGTTTTTTCTAACATGAGTTGGTCTGATAGCTCTAATGGACCAGTCAGGCTTGTCAGAGGAGGAAAATAGCCCTGACAGGTGGATGGATGCACTAAGCCCACAGCACTGTAAAAATACAGGTCTGACTACACAGAGGCAGATGCTGTGTTTCATATACTGTAACAATGTGGATTCACTTTGTTCATTTTCAGATTTTGACAATGTTATGTTATTTTCTTCATCTAAACTAATCTGGGGTTGTGTTCTGTTCTGTATAATTTGAAGGGCAAATTTTGGCAACAGCTGCCTTGTGCACGGATCACTCTTAAAAGCAGATGTCTAACAGTTTATAGAGTAACTCTATGGAATGGGCTCTGTGATGAAATAATGTGCTAATATAAAACTATTTTGAAAAACTGTATAGTAGGGCTGCATAATATATCGCAAAAATGGTGATAACACAATATTGGCTGACGCAATAATCATTATTGCAAGAAAATAAATATATATATAATATTTAATAAATATATCGCAACAACACAAGGTTCCCCATTCTGCTGTTAAATTTTTACTCTTTTTTTACTTGTTTTAATTTAACTGAATTGCTTGTGCCAAAATGTTGGTTTTAAACTATCGCAATAATGTAGTTATCATAATACATAACAAAATTATCGAACAATGCATTTTTTTCTCATATCGTGCAGCTCCGACTCCAACTCCGTCTCAAACATACTGTTATTTATTAAATATTACATTACATTATTGTTTTGTTTCTAATGTTTGAAACAAATAAAAAGTTTCATCGCACATCATATTTAGGCTTGCTAAAAAACATTCGGATAACTTGATGGTTATCAAAAAATTCTCCTTATAGAACAGTTATGTTCTTTTTTTTATTCGATTATAATCTATGACACACATACATTATTATTCTTCATATTGCTAGTTTTACACTATTCTTAACCAAATTATGACAAAGTGCCGTGCTGTGGGACTGTACTGAAGGACCATGCTGATGGCTCTGCGTACAGAGAACTGCAGGTCATGTTAGTGAGCACCAAATATTTTCAATGGTACTGAACCCTTCATGTAGGCTTGTCACGATAAAAAATTGTGAAAAGAAATATACTGAAGAAAATAGAGAACACAAACGAAAATATTGAAATGTACTGACACAATAACCCAAGAGCAGATTTATACCAGAAAAACTATTATAAATGTACAATATTGTTAAAAAATCATGAGCTGCAATAAATAAAGCAAAGAACAAAAACATAATTAGTTTGCATCTGTAATGAGTCATAGAAATTACTAATTCAACGTTCAATGCCTCAAATCTTATCACACAGCTAAAACAATAACATCAAATTTCCCAGTAGTGCAAAGAAACTGTATAGACAATAAATATTGACCTCCAAAAAATATTGTTCCATCCATCATGTATTCAACAATAAGTCGATATAGTAATTATTGTGACAGGCCTAGCTGCATGTATCACGCACCCTGATATAGCATCTCATATCAATAAAGTATCGATAAAGTATCAATAAATATCTTGTTTCCTGTGAATGTTGATTGATCTTGACTGCTTGATTTTCTAACTTGTTTTTTTGTATTAAATTATTGTTGGGGGGAAGTATGCCAATATAAGAGAAGCTTGTGATTCCATTCAGTTTTCACAAACTCTCTGAGCCAGTAGAATCCCAGCAGGTATCTCCAAGTTCTGAATGATCATCCATACACGAGTTGAACAAGAAGTGATTAACGCGCTCCATATGAAAGAGCAGCTGCGCAGAACAGCTAACTAATGACTGTGTGAATGTGCGGAACTCTGTCTCCCACTACCCTGCCTCCTCCGGGCTGTAAACACAAATTACACATTAAAAAGCTCGCCTTATTAAACATCCGCAACAGGTTTGTGAGTGTCATGCTAGTGCAGAGGAAACCCGCCCGGCAGTTATTCATTTAGTGATGGTACTTAATTGGTCCAATATAGATTTAGTCTTTCAGTCAATATCGATATCCATATTTGTCTTGCTGTTGTATCAATATCGTTATATATCCATGGCAACAAACTGAAGTGATTTGTCTTGCTGTTGTATCAATATCGTTATATCCATGGCAACAAACTGAAGTAAAATTGTAGTTAAATTGCACTAACTTTTCAGATGGAGAGTTCGCTACCTGCTTGTCTCCATGGAAATGTTATTGCTTTTCCTGGAATGTTCCACAGCACTATCCCCATGGAGATGAGCAGATTACGCCTCCAAGTCAAGTTACAGATCAGATTTGTGGAGAGGCAACCCTGTTCAGAGAATGCATGTTGTTTAAGAGGTTGTTTTAGTAATAACAACATCTGTAATTTAATAAATGAAAGACAAATGCATGATGGGACATTCTAGGCCAAGCAAGCAGATGGCAGATTCTCCAATAAGAAAGTTACATAATGCAGCTTTAAGTTCATAAATAAACTATTCCCTTTTGCACAAAATATGACAATATTTTCTTGGATATAATGGAATTAGTTGTACTTTTGATGGCGATTGTGTAAACATACACCTCTTTACCTTCCTTGCTCTTCCATTTCCATTAGAAATAGAAAAAAAATCTGCCGAAAGAATATCGGCCCGATGTATTGGAAAATTTCACCAATACCGATGTATGCACCCATTTCCGATACCACCGATACCGTACTAGCACTGATATTGATATTCTCATTGTTAGCCGAGCGAGGGTGAGGAAGCCTTGATTGTGTAGACTGCGTGATATTGCAATAAATAACTTCTCATATTATTCATGCAGTTGCTCAGGGGTCTTTGGGGCCAGCACAGCGCAGTAGCATGTGATAAAGCAGATTTTCACACCAAATTCTTTTCCCCCTGTATCCTTTTCAAATGTGTTCAAAAGAGTGCGCCAAGTGCACCAGAAGACTCCTGCCTGAAGAATGCAGTCTGGTGGCCGCTACACCGCTAATCCTTCTCTTTTATGTTTGTTGACGACCAATCACAACAAATATCTCAACATCATTTAGAATCCAACTTTCTACAACTTGTGTAACCTCTGATTAAGCGTTTAGTACAACACCTGATGATTTGACATATGTCTGTTCAGTCTTGTGGGGTTTCAGCATTTTCTATGTTGCAACTGAAGTGTCATTGTAAGGGAAAGGTTATTTCTGAATGGAGTGGACATATGCAAAAAATAAATATCACAATTTTATAGACGTGAGAGCAACATTTCAATTCATGTACACAAGGTAGTTTTAAACTAATGTCTAAAGATGCAGTCACACTCGCACATTAGTCCCAGTTTTGATGTGGTCTTAACTGGAACTAAAACTAGAACTAAACCATGACTAAACCAAGAACAGGATGAAACCAAGTCTACATCAGAACTAGACTGGGTTCAGATCAGGACAAAATCATATTAAGGCCCTTAAAAGTAACTACAGCTATTTGCTTCACTGTGACTGGTTAAAGGTTGTATGACAGGTTAGACTACTCAATTTATTAAAACATAGTTAACATAGTTAAGACTTTACCAAAAATCTTGCTAAATTTTTATTTTTTTTATTTTGGTGAAGTTTACTTGTTGGTTGGACATGGGCAACAAGGACTAATTTCACAATAGTTATGAAAATCAATTTTGTTAAATGAAGGTTTAACTGTCAGAAAAATGCTTTCCTTTGTCCCTGCATTTTGGATGAAATGTTCTGTGTTGATGACATAGGTAGAGGGATTCTGTTTTAGAACTCAATGCTGCATCTTGTTTTTATGTACATGTTCTTCTCAACAACAATCCGCTACTTGACTGATGATAAAAACTATGATCAATATTTACCACAGGCACTATCCCACCAAACTAAGTAATAATTAGAAAAAAACATATGCACCTCACCTGTTGTTTCCTAATCTAAACTAACCTAGCTCATGCCAGACTGATATGTGGAGCAAGTGAGTTCAACACATTATCAATGTGGGATGGCTCTCACTGAAAGAGATAGGAAAATGCGGAATCTCATGATGTGGGATGGCTCTCACTGAAAGAGATAGATTTAAATAATCATGAGATTCCTGATTGGTCAAAGTGTCACAGCAGAGTTACATCCAGTTGAGAGAAAAGCGCAGACATCTTCCCTGTCCACAAATGTAAAAAACGTTTACCTTCTGCATGTTTTTCACAAACAAAATAGTCCATATTGATGCTAAAAAAGGCTGAAGTACGTCTGTCGGTGTCACCGTGTTTGTTTTGGTCCGTTTGGGCGCTTGGCCTTTGGCTTCCGTACAAACCTGTGATTAGTCCGCAAACCCAATTAACAGCGGGTGTCTCTCGTGAATTTGTGAAAACCTCATCCAGAGCTCCGGGGTGCCGCCAATTTGGGCGCATATGCGCCTAAAACTTTGCCTGGTGCGACTAAAAATGTTATTTTTCTTCTCATGTGTCCTCTCTCCTCATTATAAACACAAATTAAATAATATAGAACACACTTAAATGATTTGTTATTATAATGTTTTCATTGATAACTAAAAGAAAAAGCATGAATTGTCTTGCTCTCCCCTCACCTGTGACCAGACCACTAAACCAGTCCAAGATGCTGAGGCCGCTGCGCTCAGGTCACGCTCTGGTGCACACAGCTAAATGCACGGCAGAGAAGTTTTTTCATCTATTTGTGAATGAGACACTGTATTTACCTTTGAGGTCAGGTAAATGAGGCTGCCCTTGCGCAAAAGACGTCAAAGATCAACTATTGAAAGTCTCACTCTGCACGTACTATAGCAAACTGTAAACGTCCTTAAAAGCACAGGCCTCTCACTCTGACAAATTTTTGAAATCAATATTTATTTAATAGCTTTTTATTAATTAAATTTATAGGCTATTAACTCATTCTGTTTTAACTTAAAGAAAAGGTAAATTCTTAATGTTATTTGATCAAATAGACAACTTTAAATAGATTAAATGAGTCCTTCCTGAAATATTATTTAGTTTTGCTTTTTTTCTTTAGTGAGTAGTATAGAGTATGTATTGTATGTCCAGGTAAAACTTATTTGTTTAGCCTTTATTTTTGAGGTAAATTAAGGTCAATATATTACAATGGCTTAAATAAGCGGCCCGCGTTGGTGCACCCAAATTAACATTTTAGGCGCACAGATGCACACAACTCAAATCTTTAGTCTGGAGCCCCGTCCTCCCTCCTTTTGCACTTACCCTCCTCCTGGCCTGTTGGAGCGCTGGGAGCAGAGGTGATGTCAGGCCTGCGGGCAGAACACTCCTCTGTACAGGGGATCATGTTGCTGCTTCCACTCTGAGCAGACACTTAGCGCCTGACAGCTGTTTCTGAACATATGGGATTTCTGTGGAAGAGCACCGAGGTTTACCATCAAGTCAGAACAACAAGAATCAGAATCATGGCAATCTGGCAGAAGATCTCAACCTTTGAATGTGCATAAGTCTATTTCTGCCAAATTTAAGAAAATAACAGTGTTTAAAGGTTATGTAAACTATATAACTTTTCTGGCATCACCATGTTGCTCTGCTTAAAATGTTCCACAGTACAACATTAAAAGATATCTATCTTGCAATTATTAAATTACAATAACTTTATTGCGATTTAAAACAAAACTTGAATAAGTTCAATGCCACACTGTGGACCATTTTAGGCAAAGCAATAACAACTCCATGGAGACAAGCAGGTGAGGGATTGTCCAACAGAATGGTTACATAGTGCAACTTGAAAAAAAAATAAAACCAAACATTTCTCCTTGCAAGGACTTCTATGATTGTTGTCAATGTATGTTAGCCTACTTCTTGTCATTTAATTTGGTATTTAAATGTTGTATTTAAACTTTATTTAGAATGAGTATGCTGAATCTTTAGGCCTGCTTTACACTTCGTGACTTCTCTTAACTGTGGAGGTTGCTATACAAATACATTTTGTTTGTTTGCTATGTTAATTATAATCCAATCTTCAATACAATGCAACTTAAAAATGTGTAAAAAAAAAAAAAAATGCAAATGATTTCTATGAAATTCTGTAGATGTTGTACCTCCTTGGCATCAATCTTCAAGACCTTTGTTTTTCAATAGTGTAAATAATTTTAAAGCCATAGCATGTAATGTTTTTGCAAAAAGAAAAAAAAAATCACTAAAATAAAAGCATGTTTTGTTTTGGGTTTTTTTATTATGGATGTTTTATTGCATTGAAAAATATAGAAAAACATGCATCCTTGGCGGGCTTGCATCTCCACAAACCTGACTCTTACTTAGCCTGGTGGAGGGCCTCCTCCTGCTTGTTTCCATGGAAATGTTGTTCCTTTGACTATAATATTCCACAGTATGGCATAAAATATCTCTAACTCCATGGAGAATGTTCCAAAATGTGGTTTTAACTTTCTATTTCAATGGAATTATGCACCTCCAGAAAGTTACATACTATCACTTTAAATGAAAACAAATTTAATGCATTGTAATTTAAATCATTTTGCATAAACCCTTGCAAAGACCCTGAACCTTGGTTGGGAATCAGTTACAGCAGTGCTGGCAGGGAAGAGAACTACTTTTTAGGGGCTATAAATGTTGAGTCATGCGAGATTTATATAGAAATCTCTGGCATTGATAAAAATAGCTAATCCTCATTTTGGACATATACGCCTTGGGATCCCAGAGTACACTGCGCAGACAGATAGGAAAAGAAAGTACCAAAAATACTTGCACATTTTAACCATTCCCATGAAAAACAAAAATAATATAAAACATATATACCTACACGTTTACGCAAACTAGTATCAGAAAAACAAGCCATAAAAACGGCTTTAGCACAGAATTTCAAGAAAGTTACTTTTAGAGAGAATGTAGGAGGAGACAGACAACTGGAGTGCTCATTATACTCAGAATGAAGGCCGCAAAAGACACTTTGGGGGAGGATGTTGTTGAAAACGCCTATATGTACCAGCCGTCTGGTATCACAGCACTGGTAACTATGGATTTGTGAGAGCAGTATAAACTAGTGTTATCACGGCACTAAAATTTCAAACTCAATTTTGATACTAAGGAACAGACTCGATACTCAATCCCAATACCACGATAATTAATATTAAAAACACTATTTAGGCAATAGAATGTAATTTTTAACACTAAATCGTGTGTGGTCGTTTATCTGTGTAAACCCTCAGTCGCCCAGGCAGATTTCACAGTGGCCCTTGGGTGTATAGTTAATATCTTGATTAAAATTGTTCTGATTCAGCTAAAGATCATTCTAAACCTATTCAGGAGAGGTTCATTTCTGTCCTGTGAATGTGACTTTTTTAGTATTGATACTTGCTCAAATGAGTATCCAGTTTCGATACTAGTTTTAGTATTGATTAATATCAGATTTTCGATACTTCTGACAACCCTAATACACACTGGAATAAGTGCAAGAAAATGAAAACAGTTCAATATTGTGATACTAGGAGTAATTAATGAATTGTTTGCATATGGTTAAACATAACCACATTCAAGCAATTAGTCAAAGCCACTAGTGCATAATATATGGTCAGCCAAGGAATGGCTAATCCTAATAAGTACGTAAACTTTATATAGGGCTTTTAACAGATAACAATCACAAAGTGCATTACAGAGAACAGGTACACCAAATAAACAATAAGTCAAATAGGGCCATAGGACTCTAAACCAAACATTTTTCTAAACAGGAGTGTCTTCAGCTGCTTTTTTAAAAGAATCCAGAGTTGGCCACCCAGAGAGAAAGTGGTAGGGCCATAATGTTGGGGTCACAGCCTGAAAGGAGGGGTCCCCTTGAGTTTTTTTAGGACCAAAAGCAGGTTCTGACTGGAGGAACGGAGAGTGCACCCAGAGGAGTAAGAAGTTTCCAACTTAATCTTGAACTTTACTGGAAGCCAGTGGCGGGACAGAACCCGAGTGATGTGGGACATTCTAAGGGTTCCCGTTCAAAGCCTGGCAGCAGAGTTTTGCACAATTTGCAGTCTGTTTTTACCTGTTTTCATAAGACTGCTCTTAACAGAGTTACAGTAATCAAGCTGCAATGAAATAAAAGCATGAATAATCTTTTCCAGGTCAGACTGCGAAACTTTAGATATATTCCTCAGTTGATAAAACTCTGCTTTCTCCTCCTGCTGCGCCTGTGGGGCTTGAAAAGCAGCAGGTATTCTGAAGCATTCCAGATTAGGAGGGAAAAATTCAGTATACCTTGCCCAGGTAACACAAACATCCACCATGTGTTTCTTCATGCGAAACATGTGTCGATCATATTCAATAGCAGCTGAAACACTACTTGTTGAAAGGGTTGACACAGCCAAATATAACATGATGAAAATCACATAGGAGCGAGAAAACAGATGCGTAACAGAAGCACAGCCAGGTACAGGCACCATCTTGTCATCCAATTCTGTAGGCTACTAGCAATTACAGTGTAAATAGCAAATTAAAAATGAAAAAAGGATTACAATTAGTAGATATTGCCAAATAATTTACACTATTTGTATTCTGAAAATGAAAATGTTTGAAATGATAAATTAGCAGCATGGCTATTATCAACATAATGCTAACAGTTGCTTCATAGTGACAATTAAGGGCTGAGCATATCTGAATATATATGATGTGGTATGTATAGACGTTTAACAGAAGTACTTAAAGCCTCACAGCGTAACACTACAGTCAGTAAATAAAGCAAAAATAAAAGCATGTATTATTTTCTTGTTTTTATTGCTAAAAAAACCCCTTGAAAACATGCATGCTCACTGTGACCGAGATTGCCTCATAGACCTGACGCGTAACCTTGCCTGGTGGTGGGCAGAACTGTTATGCAGTGGGGCTTTAAGTATGACGGAATGAAACTTTATCTAGCCAAGTGTGTAATTAAACTCTCAAAAAGCAATTCTACCAAAATATTTTTTAAGGTTAAATTTAGCTTAACTACAATGGAAGACATCTAAAAATTCTTTACAAAATGGCATGGCTAACTTGCTAGTAGAAATGCTACATGTTGACATATAAGCTATTCTTGGCTCCTGCCATTGCTCCTTACATGTCCCCTAAAGCCGTGCTGTCCCATTAGCGCCGTGGGCCCTTGTGTTTGTCTCACCTGTGTTAGCTCCCACAGCGCAGCAGCAGTACAGCCAGGACCACTTCACACCCTTCACAATGATGAGCTGATGGAGACAGAGACA
>KN470804.1:0-18131 GCA_000787095.1 Periophthalmodon schlosseri | reverse complement strand
TATGTGGGATTTATATAGTATCAATGCATCCATAACATGAAGATACAATGTAGTGTAGTGATCAGACATGAATACAAGCTTCTGTACAAGCTGTTTCATCATCAAAAATATGCTTGAGTTGTGTTTTGTTTCATTCACACATGTTTAACACACAAACCCTGCATATTTAGGCTGAGTTATTCTCTCAAACAGAAAACACCACCTTGTGAAATACAGGAGGTGTTCCACTACTCTACTACCTTCAGACTTGTCCTTCTTATTGTCACTGGTCATATCACGCCTGCAGCTCTTTCATAACCATTCTATTTTACATTTCTTGTCCTCATTGTGCAAGGAAGTGTGCGTTTGGCCCGTGCACTGGGTTAACCGCTGGGGCCTTCTCGCATGGACTGAGTCAGTCAAGCAACAGTCACAGGCTATTACTCACATGCCCCATGAGACATTAACCTCCATCAGTATCCTGTACTTCTACAAGTCCATTTCACAAATGATCATTACTCACTCAGTTATGCTTGTCAGATAGAATATGTGGTGCTGTTTAAGACGATGTGTAGTTCTTTTCACTTGAAGAACTTATAATGCATTTTTATTTAATTCCCTTTTAAACATGCTTTTGGACACCTTGGGATAAATATTTCACATTTTCCAACTTAAAATAAAGTCTGCATTTGGAAAATATACACTACACCTCCCTTTCCACTGAGGTATTTAAGCACTGGAGCTCCCTCTGCTGTCAGTAATGGCAATGAACAATCAGAAAATAAACAAATGAATTCCCCTGTGAATGCTATGCTAATACAGCCCTGCATTGGTTGTGAACATAATTTGAATGCGAGTCCGGTGATAGTTTATAGACTTAAAAGGTATGCAGGTGAAGTCCGTATTTTTACCAGTGAGGCAACAATCCAGGTAAAATGTAAATAGAGTATTTTTGAATGCTCAGAGAAGACAACTTTGTTTTAATGTTTTAATGAAACAAGGGTGAATTAAGCAAAAATAGAACACATATAGTTATGATGGGGGGTGGTTAAAAGGTCAAAAAAGTAAATTTTGCATGATATGTGTGCTTAAATATTTTTACATTGGTCACACTTGTACATACGTGAAGGGCACTTGAGCAGAGGGAGATTCTCAGAGCTGCTTCCTCCAGGTGACTTCATCATTGTGCAACCTGCAACACAGAATAGACCACTATAAGGAACTCACTGGGGAAAGGTACATGGCCTATATGCATTTTAAAGCTGTAGTAACCGTAATTTAATTTCCACGTATTGTCTGTGGTCATCCATCATACTCGTTAATGTGCCGCCACACAACAAATATATGTTTCTCAACAAAATCAGGCCTAAATAAATGCATAAATTGTACTAGTGCACTTGAATTTACCATTAGGCATATTCTCTGAACTAGATGACCCTATTGGGACTGGCCTCTCCACAGTGAGTTGAAATCGGGCATCTGGTCCCACTCTAAATCAGGCGTTTGGCACGGGCTGGAGCACTGTGGAGATGGAGAGACAACAAAGCGGTCACGTAGTAGGAGATGAAGAGGAGGAGAAGACACTGAGGTGGGGACAGGAGGACAGATTGTAGGGAGAATATGGCAGCACACAAAGAACAACTTCTGGAATACAGGGATGGACAGAAGGTAAAAACAAATGGAAGACAAGTTTGGACGGGAGAGCAAATAAACAGATGAAGAGAGATGAGGAACTAAGAACGAGTGATTAAGGAAGAAAGATATTCAACTAATTGTCAGCAAAAAATTCAACACGATTTTCTTAGTCATTATTTCCATTTCAAAAGAATTCTCGTATTAGTTTTGTATGACCTTTAAGAAATATTTGCAGTAACATAAAAAAACTAATCTTCACTGTGATTGGTTAAATCCACTTGTCACTCACTCAGAGCATTGCCAGGCTGACCAATCTGCTTGTGCCAATGTATGTCACACTTTCATGATAGAATTAAATTGCGGTTGATTGGAGTCGTATTGTTTCTATGGAAAGCGGTGAGCGTTTAGTCATTCTACTTTGCCGTTTTATACAAGCAAAAATGGTCACGCTCCTGATTAACTATTTGGTTGCTATGATACTCGCCGTTGGAATTTGAAATTTGGAACTCTGCTCCTAATTCACCCCTATAACCGCTAAACACTGCAAGCTCAAAGTAACGGGAAAACTTGAAAATTTAGTGCAGCAATAGTACCACACACGGAAAACATCAGACACTTACTGGCCATGTTTCAGGAGGTAGTAGAAGATTTCTCAGAGTGCATTATAGTTGACCTGTATGCTAATTTAAAATGTTAATCATTCATGAATTTAGTGCATTTAATGAATATCTCACTACAAAGAAGCCAAATTTGCATTTTAAAATTCAGCAGTACTTTTGTACAATGTCATTCATTATCGTATAAATGTCAGTAAAGATTAGGGCAGTTTATGCAAATTTTCTTGGAGTTGACATTCATTGTTTATATTAGGTGTGTTTAAGATGCCCAAATCCTCACCTGGATGGTCAGCGAGGGCAGGCGGCTGCAGCCGAGGGGAGAAAAAGGCCGAAATCAGCTTGGACACTCCATGAGCTCGGGAACAGCCAGGTGGCCTCAGATCATGCGGATCATCCCCCAGTGGAGGGACAGATCTCACGTTCATGTGAAGTGTTGCACTAAATAAAACTACATAAAACTTTGTGAATGCATACTGCTCTTTCCCCACCCACCACGGGCTGACACGCACATCATCAGAGCAAAGAATCCAGAGATCACTATAAACTTTACACACTTAGGCTTGGTCTGTGGTGAAAATGACTTTCAGCTTATCAACAATATATAATAATCATGTTGTCTGTATCATACAACATCCAGGGCCCTTCTGTCTGATTTTATACATCTGTGATGATATAAACATAGATGAGGGATGAAGAAAGAGGAGGGAGGGATGCTCCTGATCTGCAGGGCATCATGTTTCATCAAAACATATCTGGTCCAATCAGCTGTCAGTCAGCTGTCAGTGCGTGTGTTTGACAGCACTGCATTTCCCATAATACGTTTAGACTTTGTAGTCCATAAAGGCGGGTGAAGCGAGCTGCAGTTGCTTTTTTTCGCCTTCACTGCCTTGCAAGGCACCTGCAGCCACGTTGATCTCACGATATTACCAGTGCCTACGTAGAGGTGTTTTAGGGCCGTCTGCCTGCAGCCGCCTTCACGACCTTGCTCATCTTAAACACACCTACCAGGAGTAGAACCAATATGGCCACCGGTGGCGCACACGTCACGTGTCTGAGAAGAGAACGATTATTTATATTGTACATTGAGATTTTTTATATACATTTTTAATCAAATAAAGGTTGAAATATGGTAAGTGAAGGCTTCTACATAAAGTTTTTTTTGTTTTTGGTGTTTTTACCAAAGTGTATTTAAAAATGTGCCACCAACTGTGTGATAAATCGTTTTTTAGCATGTATTTTAGAGTCTACATAATCCAGTTAACAGTTACGATGATTAAAAAACAAATACGATTATTTCACGATTTAGAATAATCGATGAATCCACATTACAACAGAATGCTATTAGAACACTATTAAAATCACTTTCCTCAATTCTGTAGTCAAGTAATAGTCAAGTAGTAGTCAATTGTAGTCAATTGAGGGCCGATGGCAATAATATGCTTTTCTTTGAAAGAGACATTGCCTAATTACGTTCAAGTAGCCTACTACAGAAATCCACAATACTACAAAAAGTACACAAGCATATGTAATTTAAAAAAAAAAAAAAAAAAAAGCTAAGCGGAAAAAATGGCTACGCTAACGTTTACCAGGAGGAAATACACTTTGCACAAGGTCTAAAGGACTCTTTCAAAATGAAGAGAACATTTTCTTTCATTTCTTTATGAAATGAAAGAAAACGCCACTACAGCTTACCTTAGCACGAAGGTTCATTGTATTTATCTGCACCTTGCATTAATTACGGTTGACTTTGTTCAAGTTCAACCATTTAAAACTGACCATGCTTTCCGCAAACTCGCCATGTGCATTGTGATTGTGTTATCGCTCACTGCCCTCTTGTGGATGATCCCGAAATACGCATTCGTGAGTTAGTTTTGTTCGGTGTTTGATCCTCGCAGGGACCCGTACAGGAAGCAAGCGTCGCCCCTAGCAACGGGGAGAAACTTCTGATTTAGCGGATTTAGCACCTTTTTCAAACCTATAATCGGGCTGAATAAATGATCAGATTCAGGTGCCTGCAGTTTTAACATTTTTAATCCAACACGGGATGGCTGCAGTGAATCCGTCCGTGTTCCTGCTCACTGTGAACGGACAGATAGAAGGAGCAAACGTGGGTAAACAATGTTAGCTTAGCCCTGTTAGCACAGCATACAGCATCGTTTTAGTTAGCCTCTGATTATGTTTTATTTTCGTCTTTTGAGTATCCCATTAACTATTTTGTTGCATTCCAGTTTCCAGAGTATGACAACTTGTACTGCAAATATTGTTACGTCTACGGTTATGACTGGACTCCAACATTTGTGAGTATTTTACAAAACAGGCCAGACGCTACACAAATATATATAGCTATATCATATTGTTTTTAGTTAATTTATAAATTGAGATTGGTTCAGGCTAAAGTCTGTAGAGCTAATATTCAGATTTTGTGGTGTGATTTGATTAAAAAAAAAAAAAAAGAGCGCCGTCTATTACAAATTTCAATAACCTGCCTTTATTTATTTTTGTATTTCCTTTTCTAGGGTCTGGAGGAGGGCATCACACAAATAACCTGCAAAGGAAGTCAGTCCAATAAATTAATATGGAACTTCCCGCTAGAGACGACATTTAAAAGTACAAGCCCCAGTGGATGTAAGTACAATAAGACCAACACATGGTACCTGGTTTGCTATTATAATTATAAACTACTACATCATAATGTCATTTTAATTAATTATGTAATATGTTTGTTTTTTTTGCAGGGCCTCAGCTGGTAGTGAGCGTGTATGGGCCGGACGTGTTCGGCAATGATGTGGTCAGAGGCTATGGAGCAACGCATATTCCTATTACCCCTGGACAGTTAGTATTTCTGAATTTCAAAATTTTATGTCACTACACATTTTCTGTCAGAATTTTATATTACTCTAACAGTAATTTTATTTTTAATGTATAGTGCATTTTAATTATTTGTCTTCTCTTTTCAGGCATTCAAGAACCATTCCTATGTTTGTTCCTGAGCCCACCTGGAGACTTCAGAAGTTTACAAGGTTAGAATACTTGATCCAGTTCTAGTGATATAGAAATCTGCCCCTAAACTAGTCATCTTAAACAGTGGTTGAGACTGATAATAAATATTGTTATTAAAAATAAGTTTGCAATCAAGTAGCATCATAATATTTAAAAGGGACTATTCCTATGCTAGGGTATCTCACCGTGGCCATCACAAGACATAAATAGTAAATGGTCACTTTTTTATACAGCGCTTTTCCACCTTCAAGGCACTCAAAGCGCTTTGCCTCAAGGAACGACTCACCCATTCACACACATATTCATACACCAGTGTACACAGACACTGGAGGCAAGGGGAGTTGTGTTTTGTCCAAGGACACAACGACAGAATTCATCTGTGGGAGCTGGAATCGCACCACCAACCTGTGGGTCAGTGGATCTGACCACTCAACCAGTGATGTTTATGTCGAGAGTGGGATTCAAACTGCCAACCTTAGGCTCAGTGGACAAACACTTAATCAACTGAGCTACTGTCGCCATATATATAAAGGGACGTCGCTATGCACTGTACAGTATGTAACTTTTCTGAAGACATTATTTAAGATGACATTTATTTAATTATGGGTGTCTGCATTTCTAAAAAAAAAAATACCTTCGTCTCTCTACAGATCCTACCTGCACCTTAGTGTCTCAGTGGAGAAAGATAAATTTAATCCCATATTGTCAAAAATTATAAGCAAAACTATTTAATCTTAATGAAGACCTGCAGGTGGTGTACCCTTCACCAGAAAAGTAACATAGTGCACCTTTAAACTAAAATAGTTTTCTTCATCTATATGAAATGGTGATATTACCCAATTGTAATCCAGTCTCTCAGTAAAAGCTTGTTTTTTATCTACCTTCTGAAATATATACTTAACCACTCAGATAGCTGTCTGAACTTGTTCAACACACACTTTAATGCTTGGTTACAACAGTGAATTCTGTGGGAAGACTTTTTGACAAATATCTTTCTTTTTTATAGCTGGTTGTTAGGACGGAGACCGGAGTACACAGACCCTAAAGTTGTTGCTCAGGGCGAAGGCAGAGGAGGTGAGAATTTTAAAGCCAAATCACATCTGTTTCAAAATTCAAAATTTTGCTAATTTGAGTTAATTTTTTTTTAGTAACACGTGTCCGATCCCAAGGCTTTGTTACTGTCTCCTTCCACATAATGACCAAAGATATGAAGAAATTAGGGTACGACACTGGGCCTTCCACCACACAGCCATATTCAACAGACTGGTCAGCTGAATGATTTCAATGTTCACAATGCTCTGGACTTGTATCAGGTTTACCACTGTGGATTCTATTGCTGCAAAATTTGACAATATATTTTTAAAAAGTGCATTCTTACTTCCCTTGCTATTTTATGGATTTTAATAATGCAAGTGCTGTCTGCAACAAGATAACCTTTATTTGTATATTTATTTGTTTACTTTGTAGAATGTGTAGTATTTAATATTTGTATTTTTCCTTCTTTCTTGTTTTTTACTTTTTTATATTAAACTTGAACTGGTCACAGTTGTATCATGATTCATGTAGTTTTTCTTGGGTTTAAGAGATGACAAAAACAGCTTATCTTCACATTACAATATGATTGGTTGAAATTTGCTTGTTAATCACTCAGAAAAGATGGAAACTAAAGATGGAAATGTTTGCAGATCATATGTGCTTTTTTGTAAACAGTACATAATTTAATTACACGCGAAACAATACAATATTAAGTACAATATTGAGTATTTGACTGCATACAGTCCACATACCATCTATTAGTAATGCTGGTCTCATTACTGTGACTTGTCTGAGGGCAGTGCAATTTAATCATTTAAAGCAGCACTGTGTAACTTTTGGAGCTCTAACTAGTTTGCCAGTTTTAATTAAGTTTAATGCACTTTATAGATGCACCATGACACTTCTCTGCCACCTGCCGAGAATGTTCCATAGTATTAATATTATATCTTTAATCTCATCTTTTTGTCCTCTTCATTTTTAGCTTCCTGATTATTTTCCTATTATAAAGCCACCCTAGCTTGTCCTACAACCAACCATAAATTGGTCTTATATTTGAGGTACAAATAATGAAGGACTCAGACTTTACAGAGCTTAATACACATTTTATTTTGAACCTGCTACATCCAACAGTGCGGCCTGCAGCTTTTGTTTATGCCGGTCAAATACCACGGTGACTTTTCCTACAAAATCCCCATTACACAAAATAATAAAAGGTATACAGAGGAACAGTATGTTACAATAGTACAAATGATAAATTATAGATAAATTACAGTTTTAATGCCAGAGGGTACAGCATAATATGGGATAGAAAAGCAGCCTGCCCCCCCAGTATTTAAAGGTGCACTATGGAACTTTTCTTATAAAGGGTTCGCCAACTGCTCATTTCCATGGAGATGCCTTTGCTTTGCCAGGAATTTTCTATAGCACGGCATTAAACGTATCAATTTCCAAAGAGAGTTGGCGAGAGGTACACAGATGCAACAAGGCCAAGTTACAGGTCAGATCTGTGGAGATGCAACCCCGTTGAGGGTAAGAATGCATGTTTTCAAGGTATTTTTAAGCAATAAAATCACAAGATAGACAGTAGACACTTTATTGGCGTACTGCAGAACATTCCAGGCAAAGCAGTAGCATCTCCATGGAGACAATTAGGTGGCGGACCCTCTACCTGAAAAGTTGCACAGTGCACCTTGAAGTATGTGAAGTTTATATAGACACGCACAGTTAAGAATGTCTGTTAGTCCTCTTGGTATTAACTACATACAGGCCACATTGTAACTGCGTTAAAAGTTAGCCCCATAAAAAGTCCTGTATACAATTATGTATTCTATTTTTTGACACATTAAAAACATACAATTAAAGGTGTTGCCCATATTTTTCCCCCATATTTTTTACATACACCGCTTCCAATTTTGCATATTTGAGATTTCATAGTTCGCTGGTCTATAGGTAAATGTCATAACTTAAAAACAATCCTTAAAACAAATAGACAAACCATTGGAGCCTAGTTCTGCCTGAGTAAAACGTCAATCTGGGTTTTAACAGCGATTAGCTTGTAATACCAAAACAAACCAGCAGAGTGCACCAGCTCGCACTGAAAGTAAAAAAGCCTACCCGAGTTACGGTATTAGGTATGTAAAAACATTGGCAATGATAAAATACAATCAAGGGTTAGACACCAAAAGCGATTCCTCATCTTACAGATATTTGAGCAGCAAGAGGAAAACGTATTTGTCAGTATAAGCCGTGTTATTCTGCTAGCTAACATTTGAGATATACAAAAAGTAAAATAAAAACAAAATCTTAATAATAAATGAGTATCCGATAGCATCTACAGTATACACAAGGTTGTCAGTGAGGCGTGAACCTACTGTTTAGAACTTTTGCTCTAACTTTGGTAACAGTTGTCTAAAAAATACTACATACTTACAGGGTAAAAAATCTAGAATGTTAAAAATAAAAACAAAAAAAATGTGTGATTTTGTAGTTTAAATGGAACGTGTTTGGAGTAAATAAAGATTCCTGTTTACGTGAATTGCAGCGGGATTCCTGGTGCTATCATTAGACCAGTTGAGTGGCTGTGTTTGTCCGAGAGATAATGTTCTTGTACTAGATTAGCCCGAGTAAATCCACTTCGAGCTGAACTCCGGTGGCAGTGGCTGGCATGCCCTTTAAATCTCACAAATATGGCTGCGCGTGGAGTGTTAAGGCTTAATGTTTAGGCTTGAAATTTGAGTATTCCTAACATAGGGAAGAAGGTGGAAATTTGAAACATGAAGCATCCCTTTGACCCAACGCAAAATAGAATGATGATGTTCAAAACAAGAAAATACTGTTTGTGATTAGTTTGTCCTCTCTGGGTACATGTAGTGACATACAAGGTAGTGGTTAGTTACTGACCATAAGCAGAACATGACACATACAGACACATTTGAATGCATTTCAGTGTTCATTATATATCCTGTGACCTCTAGGGGTCAAAGTTCATGGAGTTTACCTGGAGTGAGTAGGAGTGGTGACTGCGGTACCTAGACATGAAATTGTAGGTTTTCCCAAGAAAAAAAGCTAGCCTCCCTACCTCAGCTAAGGTGTACCGGTGATCCCAACAGTCGCAGAAGAGAAGAGGGGAAACTTTTGTGCAACATCCCTGCTCAGTAAAAACACTAAATATAACCACACGTGGTCAGCTGTGTCAGAGTCCTCCACTGAAGAGCCACAGTGTCAGAAGGGGTGTGTCTGAGGGACTATCCCAGAGACAGGAGCAGCAGTCGGGCATGAGACTGTCTGTAGACACCTGTAAACACTAGAGCTCTGGAAGTCCATGATCAGGAGGAGTAGGCAGCATGAAGCTTTAAAGAGAAGAGCACACACACAGTGCCATGGCTAGTGTCCACCTGGCTTGTTAGTTATAAAGGGATACATGGGATTAGACATCTCCTTGTACATGGTGAAGCTTAGTTGGAAGTGTCCTCACAAAAGGAAGGGGTTGGTGGTCCCGGCGGGCTGGGTGCCAGCCTGGGGGGGCATGCTCATCAGAGGCTGGGGCATGGACATGGAGGCTGGGATTCCTGCGCTCATGCCCACACTGGTGGGCCCTCCCACCTGGCCCATACTCATCCCAGGCACCGTGCGGCCCATAGGGGTCATGCCCGGGAGGGGGACCACAGCGATGGGTTGAGCCGGCACAGCGGGCAGAGTCATGGGCTCCCCCATAGTCCCAAAGCCCGATGGCATAGGGCTCAGACGCATCTGGTTCAGAGTGGGAGGAGCTGGCTGGCTGACCTGGAACGGGTTGGCAGCTGGGGGTGGAGCTGCAGCTGCACCTGCACACATGGGAGAGGACTCAGCTAAACTGACTGAACAGACAACATAAACCACTGATGTTATTAAATGAGTTACAAAGTCAGATTCAAATGATAAATGAAACAAGCCTGATCGTTTTTCTGTGAAATACATTGACTGTAGAAAATACATTTAGAATGTGACACACAGCTACAACTGAACTTTGTTATTATGCAAAGAAATGAGACTATGTGGTCATAGATTTAAACAGCTGAACTACAGTAACATCTGTACCTGCTGATGCCAGAAAAGGGTTGATCACGGGAGCAGGCTGGGCTGGTTTGGACACCAGAGAGTCCAGATTGACCAGGGCCGCATTGGGCCCCAGGAAAGACTCCGGGGTCTTCCTGGTGGGGTTTAGAGAGGTGGAGGTGGAGGTGGGCAGAGGGTCAAAGATGTCCAGGCTTCCGCTGCTCACCAGACTGCCCTGAGAGGGCATTGACGATGCTATACCACCATTACCTGAGAGACAAAGGCTGGTAAGATGACCAAGCTCGAAGACAGCCATCAGCACGAGAGTTAATCGAATACAAAACCAAAACACCAAAATATAACTAAAAATATCTTCCTAATTTATTATATCTTCATCGAGGAATAGCAACATTGTACCATTAAAATACATTTTATTTTAATTTTTAAGTAAACATAGTGTGACAAAGTGTACAAGTGCAGCTCTGATTTCTAGTAACAAACTCCATTCTTGGCTCCATTCAAGGCGTTTCGATATGTGCATGCAGCAGTAGTGCCACTGTCGAGAGGACATCAGAGCCAGACAGCCTGGACGTTTTAGCAAAAAAGCTCAAAATGCAAAAAAGCATAAAGAAAGTACACTAGCTCCTACCCAAAAAGCAGATCAAGGAAAGTCTAAAAACAAAAAAATACTGCACTGCTCCCTTAAATTCTCCTAATGTTTGTGACGTACGATCTTGATAAATCTGCTTTGGGTAAACTTTGATTTCTGTTTGTCTTCTTGCATATCAGCAGCAGCAGAGAGGGTTGTGTTAAAGCAAGGTCATTCCCCAATGTCACCTTTCACTCCAGCTACTGCCAAATCCCATAAGAAACACAGAGCAGCCATGGCTTTTACAGAAACTCTTGCAGACAAATTCATGTTACAATTCATGTCTATGCAACTTTTTTGTGAAATGACTGTCCCACTTACGAGAGATTCTGTAAACACCCAAGAAGCATTTTGGTGTCAATCCACATAAAAAAGCAGTTTCAGAATTCACTGGGTGCCTGAACTGGACCAAAGCAAATAACTTTTTTCCATTTAAAAAGGTACCCTTAGGATAAAAAAAAAATATTATGATGAATTAAAGGTGAACTATGTAACTTGTGTCTGATGGAATGTCCGCCACCTGCTTGTCTCCATGAAGATGCTATTATTGCTGTGTCTGGAGTGGCTTTACACTTAACTTTATCTTCATGGAGACAAGTAGGTGACGCCAACAGGTCAAGGTACAGGTTAGATCTGTGGAGTGGTGACCTCAACTTCCCAGAGTAAGAATCCATATTTTTTGAGCAATAAAAACATTTGGAATTGAGTATCCAAAAATGACAAGTTTAATGCCATATTTTGTAATATTCCAGGCAAATTGGTAACATCTCTGTGTAGAAAAGTTACATACTGCACCTTTAATTCATCATATATATTTTCTTTCATAAATTTGAACATATCTGCTTAGGTCCAGCTTAGTTGACATATAGACAGAGACATCTGAGTGCCAAAACGGCATAGAGACAGAGTAAAGCACATGGTGTCATTAGAAGAGACAAAGACAGGGTGAGTACCAGTGGGGACAGAGGAGGAGGAGCGCAGACTGTCAAACTCTGAGAAGTCCTCTTTAGACGTACCATTGGTTGTACTGAACAGGTCAAAGCTTCCTGCAGGGGACAACACATGGACAATGATACACGTGTAGACAGGGAAGACAGAAGACACAAGTGTGGACATGAGCAAGTGCACAGTTGGATCAGTGGGCCATTTTGATGAAACTTTTGTAGGGATGTCAAAATTACTGAGTTAATTGATAACTGGGAGTATTTAGGCCACAATATAAGAAGTAAAAATAATATAAGCAAATTTGAGTGAAAGAGTAAAACAAAATGCAAGGTGTTTTTTTTATGTCACATTAGTTTCACTTTATCATTCAGAATGTTTTACTTCTTAAAGCTGGTCACATAGTAGAGGAATGTAGTGTACAGTAATGAAAGACAATCAAGCATTTCACTGTTGTTTGGTCACGATCTCAACCATTGTAAATAACTGTTAAATTATGTTTTTTTCTCACAATTATCATACCACAAATTTTTGATATTGTGACAAGTTCCTAAAGGGAGTATTACACTTCTATGGGGTGTTAATTGATAACACATTACATTATTAGATCACCATGTTACCTTTTATTGTTTTGAAAATGCTATATTTGTCGAAAAAAAACATATTGTTTGAGGAGTTTCGTCCGCCCTCCCTTTGCTCCCCGCACTTCTCACTCCTCCTTCAGAGAGCTATCACGATCCAAACGCGTGCATTTCACTAATGAAACTACTGCACATCACATCAGGTTTGTGAAGTTGTAGTGTGTTGTTTTGTATCATGCTTTCATATGTTTATGGAGAATTGTCGTGTGGGAGCATGGCGTGACGTAGGCTTGTGGGCTGAGTCTTGGACAGGACCATTCTGCAGGGTTCGATTAGGGCCCGGGGGAGACATGCACTCAAACATACATGGATAACATAAAACCACTTCAGACATGTTTTCTGATGAGGTAATAATGTTATAACGTGGTAGAAAGCCCCAAAGAGTTGATTTTGCATGATACCCTCTTGAAGAAAAATAGGTTTGTAGGTGGAGATGACTTCCTTAGTTAGTAATGACAACAATGATCTAACGTTCCAAAATAGAAAGGAATTTGTGCTGTGTCATTACTGAACATTTAACCATGATGACAATTATTGCTCCAGTCAACAGATAACTGCCAAAACATTTTAAATAAATCAGAATAAGTCTATTGTTCCACTACAGGTTAACTTTTGACAGTACATAATCAAATTATAGTGATTGTTTTTTTTTCCATAATTGCGTGCCCAATTGAAAAGCTATAGATTTTTCAAGATGCATCCATCAAAATTAAAACTGGTATGGCCCTCGAATTCTGGTTGCTAAGATGCAAAACCAGAAATAGATTACTACTCATTATGATAGCTGACAATCAAATCTATAGACAAAGCCAGTCTTCCTCAAGTGAATAAACATGTTGGGTTGTAACCTGTGTTGGAGGTTTTGGGCCGGGCCGCTGCAGAGCCCCACGGGTCGGAGGGAGCAGGGACAGAGCTCGGTGCCCAGGGATCGGTGCTCTTCGCTGGGGGAACTGAAGCCACAGCACCCCATGGGTCCACTGAGGTGGCAGGTTTAGGGACAGAGCCTGGGGAGACAGACAAGGAGACAGTCAGGGAAGAGAATCAAGAGTGTAAGGTGAAGCAAACATGAAAGTGAATCATTTCTTTTCTTTTTTGCTTTGATATTGGTAACTTAGGGTTAGATTAATTAACTAGGGATGGGATATCTGGGACCACAAGATCTCACACAAGATACACACGTGTAGAATGATCTGATGAGATTTTTTGTGTGTTTATATTTGGAAGGGACAAATGAGAATCTAAAAAGAAGCCTTACAATGACTAGAAAAATATGAATTAAAATAAAATTGAAAATTCTAAGGTCAAATCAAGTCATTTATATGTTATTAATTATGCCAAAATCTTGTGTCTCATCTCATCTTGTGGGAATTGTGTCTTATTGTGTCCACAATTAACATACTAAATGCCTATTTATTCATCTGCTGAACATCTCATAATGTTCACAATTAGTCTATACAAGGCCATTTCTTGTCTGATATCTGTTGGTTATTGGCAAACACTTCAAACCTATACAGCACTGAAGAAATCTTGATCTGTAAATCTCTACAAAATCCATATCAATTCTTTCACCGGGTTTGTTAATTCTGAGTAATATTTTATGAACAGTGCACTCTTGCTTGCCAACTTTCAATGCTACAGTGACACACACACTTCTTTGATTTTCACATATAAACCTATTCTTTGGCATTTCCATTCTCAAATGCCAATTCTCAAATGGAGGTCTGCCCTTACAGTCCCTCCTCTCTAAACCTGCTTTCTAATAGTCCCGTGCCTCCATATTAAAGTCTTGGTGAAACTCTGCGCTGCCCCTCCTGCTCCACTGGAGTAATGCAACTGGACCGGAGCAGCAGCATTCCTGTAGAACAAAGGCTCCATCGTAGGAGCAGGGAGCACAACACTCAGACTTACCTGAGAGGAGGAATTCAGACTTGGACCAAGTGCTCAATTGGTTACTTTGTCAAAGTAGGTCAGTAGTAGAATTATGCTATCTCTGGTATGGAAAATTTAGTAATGGTATGGCTGGACTTATCTATGAGGAAAATGTCAATTAACTGTGTAGGGGTCTCCAAATCAGACAGTCACTCATCTTTACTCAGTAGTGTGTTCCCCTGGGAGCTGGCTTTGATGCCTAGACTCCAGGATACAGAGGAGGGACACTTGTCTTGAGGGGTATTAATCACCTCAAACTGCACTGACATAGGATCTTTTTTAATTATTGATTGATAGTAGAAATAAATACAATCTCTTAAGTTCCAGTGGAAGAAAAGAGGTTTCAAAAAATAGTCAAGTCAAAAAATACAAAAAAGTGGGCCCAAGAGAACAATGCAGAATTTTCAGTCCAGCACTTTATCATCCCTCCCTCCTTCCTTACCATAGGGATGCCAGGGGTCAGCTGAAGCGGCCGCGGCCCCTGCCCCGGAGCCCCAGGGGTCAGCACTGGCACTGGGCTCAGGGACGTCCATCAGGTCCATCAGAGACGACTGAGGCTGAGGAGACATGACACCACAGGGGGTCAGTGACGGGAGGGGTGAGACAAAGGGACATGTGTGTGTGTCATTATCCTGCACGCTTTACACACACAGATGGAGGTCCAGACATTATAGAGCAAAAACAATGTAGAGGTCAGGCTTGTGCTACAGGCTAAGTCAGTTAGCTACGGCCACAGAACTGCTCATTTCAATAATGGGATTTCGAATTCTAATTGAAATTATCTGACAAATATCGCCATAAGCTTAGCTTTAAAATGAAGACTCTGTTCACGGTAGGGTTGTCAAAAGTATTTAAAATCAGATACGAATCGAGACTAAAACTAATACCGAAATGATATACTGGTACTCATTTGAGCAAGTATTGATACTGCAAAAAAAAAAAAAAAAAAAAAGCATTAGTATGAGCTTTCCTGAACTGTTTTAGTAGGGTTTTTGAGCTTTATCAGAACAAATATACAACCTCATGCTAAGATAAAAAAAGTACTGCTATTTTGTATATAAAATAAAATAGCATTTTTATCTTCATTATGGTATCATAATCGGTATAGAGTACTGAGTGAATTCCAAGCTTGAAATTTTAGTATTGTGACAACACTAGTTCACAGTGCACATTTAAAACACATTCATAGGTGCATTCACAACTGATGAAAGATTGAACTAAATATAAACAAATACTTTACAATTCTGTGGAAAACTACCCATTAAAGCTATGTAACCAGCATGCTACTATAAGCATGCAGTTTTAATGAACACAATTTGACAGCAGAAATGGCGATAAAAGGGCACAGGAGACCTCTGAATTTCTACCCGTGACGTAACAATCCTGGGAAAAGTGAAACAGAGCTTGAAAAGCTAAATACAGGTATGATTTTGATGAGAAAAAGGCATTTCAATAGAAGAGGTAATGTGTATTATCAGGCCAAGCTTGTACCAGATGGATGACTCTGCATGACTTTACCTCCTTCTTTTTCTTGGGTAGTTTTGCTGAGCCTGGCCCCTCTTTCTTGCTCTCCTCCAAGGCCATCTGTAGTCTCAAGTCATCCCCCCTGCGTAGGCGCTCTTCCTGAATACACAACCCCAGAGACACAAGATTTATGATTGTTTTCTGGGCACAGATAAAAACAGACCAACTCAATGTATAATATAAATGTGCAAACGGTAGTAGATTATGTCGTTGGCTTTCTACCTGTTCTGCAGCCTCTCTGCTCATGGCCAGAGCCAGCTGGATCTGTAGTTGCTCCTCTCCACTGGTCTGAGGCCTGGCCTGCTCCAGCTCCGAACCCAGGTTTGGCGAAGTTGCTGGAGAAAGAGAAAAAAAGTGTTTATAGGGATATTTTATTTTTTATTAGTTTCCTAATTTTAGTGTTGTAAAATTATGTGAATTTAAAGTGAAAGTGATTTTTTTTTTACTTTTTCTATGTCTTAATTGTCTTTTTTTGTTCTATACTTAGACATTTTTTTTGTCATATTGCCCAAAACTATTAATACTTCAACAGAAAAAAATAGTCAAATGTCTTCCTCAAAAGTCTGAACTTGCTCCAAACAACATGCTTTTACTGACAGAGCATTGGCTGTGAGCCTCGCCATAAAAAAGCATATTATTGACAATTACAAATGACAATTACAAATGAATCTCAAGTTCGATTAAAATGTAAAAAATATATATAATTATTGCTTTAATGTACTGCCCGCAATATATTATTTCCAGCCTCCTGTTCCTCCTCTTCAGTTCTGGCTTATCTAAACACACTGGCTCTGGGGACAGATCCACTGGTCCCCTGGTTTGTCTCCAAGCGGAGGGCCTCGGGGACAAGAGACAAGAAGTGTCAAGAGGAAAGGCTGACTTTGTTATCTACTGTCTTCTTTAGGGCCTACAGAACACACTATGAGAGGGGAGTTATGGAGCACTTGAGTTGAATAGTAAAGATAAGGTGCCAACACAATAAGTTACAACACAATTATTATTATAGAATGCCTATAGTTCTGTGGTGAAATTTGTTGTCTGTCAGATTGCAGATGCTTTGACATGGTTCAGTTAAAGCCTTCAGTGTCTTCTGTGTCAGGCTGCAGAACAAAAGTGAAATTGTTTCCTTATCATATCTTCAGAAAGTGGTGCCATAATTCAACCCCAGATGAGAGACTGTTGTCAGCTGAAAGTACTTTAAGCCATAAAATTAATATGGCAAGTTTGTGGAGTAATACCTCACGAACAAATAATGAGAAGGTTCAGCATTTGTGGAGCACAAGTTTGGATATTTCAAAAAACATAAATCTCCCATAGCGTTATAAAGGCCCCTGCCCTCCGTCTGAAATTATAACATCATCGAATTCTAATCGTGAACACAGCCTATTGAACAATGACCTACCATATTAAATCTTCATTGTCATCCAGCAGCATTAGTGCAAGTTAAGTCAATTATGAGCACATCAAATTATTATAAAAGCCTCATCCAACTTCAACATGAAATATAAAAATCCGCCTCACTATTTTCTGTATTAAAACAGTACAACAAACAGAGCCAATCATAATGAGAACGAAGGAGGACAAATAAACACAGAGTCAAGCCAGCTCAAACAAATGAAGGCACTGGCATCAGCGTGGGAACAGGCCATTTAGGGATTATTACAACAGAATGTCAGACATACCACAGTTACAGCGGTGGCAGCAGTGAGAAAAGCAGTTCATCCATAAGATTTATTATTAAAATTACAACTTGCTAATACCTGTCTTATTGTTCAATGTTTCCTCTACCATTATAATAGCAAGTAAATATTGGGAAGGCAGAATTTACTTTTTGGAGCTTCCCATGTTATAATGTTGTTCCCTCATCTAATATAGCCAAAAAAACAACATTTCCACAGAACCAAGCAGGAAAAAAGAGTCTGGTTTTCACAGGAAGGACATATGGATGTGTTTATTGCACTGAAAAAACATGTGTTTATTTTAGTCTATTTTTTGGTAAAAAAAAAAAAAAAAGTTACATATTGTGGCTGTAAGTTTGATTAGGTATAAAAATGAAGATACATTGTAGCTGCCATCTTTTTTCGCATGGCATTAGAACTAAACCCAATTTATTTACAATTTACAATTTATTGTGACTTTGAGCTG
>KN470802.1:19953-30449 GCA_000787095.1 Periophthalmodon schlosseri | reverse complement strand
TGTTTTTTTCTTATCGTTGTGGTATCTGAAACAATATTGAGTATCATTTAGTATCGTGACAACAATAAAATAATGAAATCTTCCAGCAACATAACATGAGTTCTATATTCTTTAAGTACACATATGCAAATGTTCTTTTTTGTTAGCTTTATCCATGTTATAACAGTGTCCCTGATAGTCAGAAACATTCATGAAGAAGAAACATGAGGTTAGCCCCCTTCACACTTGTTTCATTAATCATATTTACAAAGTCATCTTGTGCTGAGCCTCAGAAATCACTCTGTTTCAATTTGCCCTAGATTGTGTCATCGTAGGCAGAAATCTTGCACTGTTTTTAAATCCATACAGTTGAAACCAGAAGTTTACATACACTATACAAAAAGACACATATGCTTTTTTTTCTCACTGTCTGACATGAAATCAGACTAAACTTTTCCTATTTTAGGTCAATTAGGATTAACAAAATTATTTCTATTTGCTAAATGCCAGAATAATGAGAGAAAGACATTTTTTTAGACAATTTTTTATGACTTTCTTCAAAGTTAGAAGTTTACATACATTTTGTATTTGGTACCATTGCCTTTAAGCTGTAGGACTTGGGTCAAATGTTTTGGATATCCTTCCACAAGCTTCTGATAATAGTTGGCAGGAATTCTGGCCCATTCCTTTTGACAGAACTGATGCAACTGAGCAAAGTTTGTAGGCTGCCTTGCTCACACATGCCTTTTCAGCTCTGCACATAAATTTTCAGTAGGATTGAGATCAGGGCTTTGTGATGGCCACTCCAAAACATTGACTTTGTTATCCTTAAGCCACTTTGTAACCAGTTTGGCAGTATGCTTCAGGTCATTGTCCATTTGGAAGACCAAAATGCATCAGTCCCTCCTGCAGCAAAACAACCCCACAACATGATGCTGTCGCCCCTGTATTTCACAGTTGGGATGGTGTTCTGAGGTTTGCAAGCTTCCCCCTTTTTCCTCTAAATGTAACGATGCTCAGTATGGCGAACATTATTTGCAAACTGTAATCTGTTTTTTTTATGTTTCTTTTGGAGTAATGGCTTCTTCCTGCAGAGTGGCCTTTCAGCCCATGTCGGTACAGTACTTGTTTCACTGTGGATAATGACACACTCTAACCAGCTTCAACAGCATCTTCACAAGGTCTTTTGCTTTTGTTCTTGGGTTGATATGCACAGTTAAGATCAAAGCAGTTCAGCAGCATCTTCACAAGGTCTTTTGCCTTTGTTCTTGAGTTGATCTGCACATTTCAGACCAAATCACATTCATCTCTGGGACACAGAACCCGTCTCCTTCCTCAATGGTATGATGGCTAGACATTCTTATGGTGTTTATACTTACTATAATTGTTTGAGCAGATGAACGTGGCACCTTTAGGCATCTGAAAATTGCACCTAAGGATGAACCAGACTTGTTCAAGTCCACAATTCTCTTCTTGATATCTTGGCTGATTTCTTTTGACTTTCCCATGATGTTACACAGAGAAGCAGTGTGTTTCATGTCTGCCTTCAGATACATCCAAAGATTGTCTCTAATTAACTCAGATGTTGTAAATAAACCAATCAGAAGCTTCCAAGGACATGACATCATCATCTGGGTTGTCTCAGATTGTTTAAATGTATAGTAATCTTACTGTATGTAAACTTTTGACTTTGAAGAAAGTCATGAAACATTGTCTAAAAAACTCCTTCTCTCGTTATTTTGGCATTTAGCAAATAGAAATAATTTTGTTAATCCTAATTGACCTAAAACAGGAAAACTTTAGTCTGATTTCATGTCAGACAGTGAGAAAAAAAAGTGTATGTGTCTTCTATATAAATGTATATCATCATGGGATTTGTTCTGAGCATTTCCAGTGTCAGATTGTGTTCATTACAACAAATACTGAATATGTAAGTATTTTCAGGAGGGTAGTACTCAGTTACATTTACTCAGTTAGATATACTTGAGTAACTTTAAAAAAAAAAATGTAGAGTACTTTTCTAACAGCACACTTTTACTCCTACCTGCCAGTGCTCTCCAGTAAAAGTTGTGGTTCCTCGAACATTTGTGTTTCTTGCAGCGCTCCTTCAGATATGATTTAGTTTGGCTCATTCTTGTGTCTGTTTGAAAGTACCAGATCTGTGCATTATTTAATATTGAAAAATTATAAAATTATAAAACAGATGTTACATCCCAACAGTTACTCTTTAAGTTACTCTTACTTGAGTAGTACTTTTCACATATACTTTTTTACTCTTACGTGTAATTTCTTGGACCACTATTTTGTACTTCTAGTTGAGTATTATTACACAAGTACAAATTCTGGCTATTCTACCTCCTCTGGTTGGTTTAGATGAATCTTGCTGTTTACAATGTCCAAACTGTAGAAATGGTAAATCTCTCCCTCACAGAGTCACAGAGTTTGCTGGCCTGATCTGCTCATTGGAGGAGTTTGTGGTTTTGGCTCCAGACCTGGATCTAAATTCAGACCTGGACCAAACTCAAAGACGCTCTCACTCCTTTGTGCTTCCAACCTGAGGCGGATCTCAAACAAACTGGCAATCTAACAGGGCATAGCTGGTTTCAGATGACATCACCACATTCTAAAGGCCAATAATATTTAATAAAGTTAGGAACAGCTAAAATGAATATTGCTAAAATGCAAATTTTTATAGAGTAGAGCTGTAGGGCTTTTGCTGTTTAGACAATTAATCAGTCAATGGAGTCTTAGTTGATCAAACTTTTTATTAATCAACTAACCATTTTATTTAGATGATAAGGATTTACATGGGACAGAAACAGAAAGGAGTGAATGAGTGAGCTGAAGATTTGGTATTTTCTGGTATTTATCTGTAAAAAGTCAGATTAATATTATGATTCACAAATTTAATCTGTCTTTATATATTTTTTTTTTCCTAGAACATTTTTCTCTATAAATATCAGAATAGTTTTGAGAGCTTTTGCCATGCCCACCACATGTCTTTCATCGACTCCAGGCCTATTGGAGAGTATGACATCACCACATCGTGGAAACTGAAAACCACTAATACGATAGGTTACATTCACCTTATGAAATTTGTTAGTATCATAATTTCAGATGGTGTGCAGGGGTCTGTATAACTCTATATAACTCTATGGGAGATTCACTGTTTTTGAAAGAAATCTCCAAACTTCTGCTCCACAAATGTTGAACTTTCTCATTATTAGTCTGGGATTGGCTCCACAAACTTGTCATATAAATCTTATGGCTTAAAGTCCTTTTAGCTGACAACACTCTTTGGGATTGAATAAAAGCATCACTTTCTGAATTTCAAATTAATTACTGCTTATAGAGCAAACATCTGTTGCAAAAGCTTCATTTTGAAACTTAACTTTGAAACTGAAGTTTGAAAACATCTAAAACTTGTTTTCTTCTACACATCTTTAAAAAGAAAACAAAAAACAGAGGCCTGGAGCTTGAGGGTTCTGCGCAGTATCTTTGCTGTTCCTAGTACTGCACTTTTCTGGACAGAGATGTCTGATGTTTTTACTGGGATCTTCTGTAGTCAGTCCTCCAGTTTGAGGGTTACTGCCCCGAGTGCTCCGATGACCACGGGCACCACTGATGCCTTCACCTTCTAGGCCTTCTCCAGTTCTTCTTTGAGCCCCTGGTATTTCTCTAGTTTCTCATGTTCCTTTTTCCTGATGTTCACATCAATAGGTACTGCAGTATCCACCACAACGACTTTGCTCTGTTGTTCATCCACCACCACAATGTCCATTTGGTTCACCATCTCCATTCTAGCAGTCTGTATGTCCCACAGTATCTTGGCTTGATCATTTTCCACTAACTTTGGAGGTGTTCCCACCTTGACCTTGGGGTCTCCAGTCCGTACTCTGCACAGATGTTTCTGTACACTATGCCCGCCACTTCGTTATGCCACTTCGTTATGCCACTTCATATACGCTTTCCCTGCCGGCATCTTACATCCTGCAGTTATGTGCGGGATTGTCTCAGGGGCCTCTTTGCACAGCCTACACCTTGAGTTTTGTCAAGGTGGTGTAGTAGATCTGGCCCTCTGAGTGCTCAAGGCCTGCTCCTGTGCAGCCAGGATGAGTGCCTCTGTGCTGTCCTTCAGACCAGCTCTCTCAAGGCATTGTCATCTGTTGGGGCCTTGATGTACTTATGGATCGTGGATGTTTCATTCTGAACAGAGGTCTCACACTCACTAGTCCTTGGCCTCCTTCCTTACGGCTCGCGTACAGTCTCAGGGTGCTGGATTTGGAAAAGAACCTTCCATGCATGGTCAGGTTGTGTCTTAACATCTGTGGCCTGTATCTCCTCCTTTGGCCAGCTTATGATTCCTGCTGGGTATCTGATTACTGGCAGGGCGTAGCTGTTTATTGCACGGGTCTTGTTCTTGCCATTGAATTGACTTCTTCGGACTTGCCTTAGTCATTGGAAGTATTTGGCTGTAGCCTTTCCTTGTTGCCTCTTTAAGGTTGCCATTTGCTTGTGGGATACCAAGGTACTTGTAACTGTCCTCAGTGTCTGCTATTGTTCCTTCTGGGAGTGAGACCCCTTCTGTGTGGACTACCTTCCCTCTCTTTGTCACCATCCGACTACACTTCTCAAGCCCAAAGGACTTTCCAATGTCTGTGCTGTAGATCCTGGTGGTGTGGATCAGTGAGTTGATGTCTCACTCATTCTTAACGTACAGCTTGATGTCATCCATGTAGAGGAGGTGACTGATGGTGGCCCCATACCTGAGTCGGTTTCCATAGCCAGTGTTGTTGATGATTTGACTGAGGAGGTTCAGACCTATGCTTGTTTTCTGTTGATTAATTTGCTTGTCTGTTTCTGTTTCATTGTTGATTTTCTAACTTTCTTTCTGTTGGTTAAATCAATTATCATGTTCAGCCCTTAGAGGCAACTGCTGTTGTGATTTTGGGCTGTAAAAAAATTAATTTAATTGAATTGAGTTGAAGTGGCTTGCCATTGACCTCAAGGGTGGTTTTCCACAACCTCATCGAGTTTGTAATGAAGGCTCTTAGTCCTGTTAATGTTGTATAGTTCCAGGCATTCAGTGATCCATGTGTGTGGCATTGAGTCATAGGCTTTCTTGTAATTAATCCAGGCAGTGCACAGGTTGGTCTGTCGGGTTCTGCAGTCTCGGCAACTGTTCGGTCTACCAGGAGGGTGTGTTCCAGTTACAGAGGAATCACACTCCTCAGCCTTCCCGGTAAGGTCTATTCCACGGTACTGGAGAGGAGAATCTGACCGATAGTCGAACCTCGGATTCAGGAGGAGCAGTGCGGTTTTTGTTCCGGTCGCAGAACACTGGACCAGCTCTATACTCTCCATCGGACATGCAAGGGTTCATGGGAACCCAACCAGTCCACATGTGTTTTGTGGATCTGGAGAAGGCATTCAACCGTGTCCCTTGTGGTGTCCTTTGGGGGGTGCTCCGGGAGCATGGGGTCCGGGGCCCTTTGCTAAGGGCTGTCCAGTCCCTGTATGACCGGAGCAGGAGCTGTGTTCGCATTGCCTGAAGTAAGTCAGACTTCTGTTCGGTTCGGGAACCACAGAATCTCATCTCTGCTGTTTGCAGATGATGTTGTCCTGTTGGCTTCATCGAGCCAGGAGCTGCAGCAGGCACTGGGGTGGTTTGCAGCTGATTGTGAAGTGGCTGGGATGAGAATCAGCTCCTCTAAATCTGAGGCCATGGTTCTCGACCGAAAAAAGGTGGCTTGCCCTCTCCGGCTGGGTGGTGAGTGTTTGCCTCGAGTGGAGGAGTTCAAGTATCTCAGGGTCCTGTTCACGTGTGAGGGAAGGATGGAGCGTAAGATTGACAGGGAGATTGGTGCAGCGTCCGCAGTAATGCGGTTGGTGTATCGGACTGTTGTGGTAAAGAAGGAGCTGACTTGAAAGGCAAAGCTCTCGATCAATCTACATTCCTACCCTCACCTATGGTCATGAGCTCTGGGTAATGACCGAAAAGACAAGATCGCGGATACGAGCGGCCGAAATGGGTTTCCTCCACTGGGTGGCTGGGTGCTCCCTTAGAGATAGGGTGACGCGCTCGGTCACAGGGGAGGAGCTCGGAGTAGAGCTGCTGTTCCTCCACACTGAGAGAAGCCAGCTGAGGTGGCTCGGGCATCTGTTCAGGATGCCTCCTGGACGCCTCCCTAGGGAGGTGTTCCAGGCATGTCCTACCGGGAGGAGGACCTGGGGAAGACCCAGGATGCGCTGGAGGCACTATGTCTCTCGACTGGCCTGGGAACACCTTGGGGTCCCACTGGAGGAGCTGGAGGATGTGTCTGGGGTGAGGGAAGTCTGGGAGTCCCTGCTTAGACTGTTGCCCCCGCAACCCCACCCCCGATAAGCGGAAGAAAATGGATAGCTGGATTGCATTAGCATACTGGCTAGCCCTGTTGTTTTCTTTGTTTAGATATAGCTCTAAAGATGGAGTTAAAAATAGGAGATAGATGATGTCTAAGGCCCCCATTCCTCTTCAAAGATGGATTGCCTTTCCTCACTTCTTTCACTCCCCTCTTAAACCATTTCTTTTCTTTGGCTAAGATCTGTACCTCAGTATCTTCAAAGGAGTGGTTAGTGGTTTTGAGATGGAGATGTATGGCAAACTGAGGTCCCGAGGAGTTCTCACAACAGTGTTGGTACATTCTCTTATGGAGTGGCTGTTTAGTTTCTCCCATATAACGCTCATTGCACTCTTCACTACACTGAATGGAGTAGACCACATTGCTTTGTTTGTGACTTGGGGTTTTGTCTTTTGGGTGAACCAGTTTCTGTCTTAAAGTGTTTGTAAGTTTGAAATAGACTGGAATTTCATGCTGTCTGAAAATTCTCTGAGGCTTTTCAGACACAGCTCTGTAAGAAATGGTTACACCTTTTCTTCAAGGTTCAGATTCCCTGAGGAATTGAGGTACAGATCTTTGCCAAAGAAAAGTAATGGTTTGAGAGGGGAGTTAAAGAAGCAATTTTTGTTAGGAAAGACAATCCATCTTTGAACAGGAATGGGGGCCTTAGACATAATTTATCTCCTATTTATAACTCCATCCTTAGACTATATCAACACTATAACAAAGAAAACAATAGGACTAGCCAGTATGCTAATAGGTGTGAGAGTACCCATTAGGGGCCTCAATGATTATGCTAAGTATGACTCAGGCACAGTTCATACTTAGTGTAGCTCATTAGACCTAGCCTACAAACAGAAACTGTAAAGAATAGGTGTGTTACTTTCAGTGTAACTAGCTCCTTCCTTCAGACAGATATAAGGCAGTGTCCACCAGTGATCTGACCAGAACTGAAGAAGCGGCTTGGATGAGCAGCAAAATGTTTTCACTCCTACAACTTTTTGTCCAGTTAACAGATTTGAATTTTTCTTTTACTATGGATCATACCTGGACAACAGGGACTACACAGACATCTGTTACTTGGCCTATACTAAAACATAAATCCCAATCTAATTCTACTAAATTACTTTTCATTTTTTCTTTCATTTCAAATTGTCTTTTGAAATAACTGGATGATTGAGGGATTACACAAACATCAGTTCATTATCTTACTGTTCTGAAGAGCACTTTTTAAAATTTCTGTTAGCCTACTACCTCTGCAGTAATCTTATTGTTACGTAGGCCATTTGTAACTCAGTCTTCGGGGTTCAGTCCCGGCAGTTACCCCAACTCCGGACACTCTTCTCTGGGCACACACATGGCCGTTGCCCCCCTGGTGTCCATCCTGTGCAGTTGAGCGAAGGGCAGTTTGTAACTTCCTCTGGCCCCGGGTGAAAGTGGGGCACATTTGAGCTCACAGACGTGAGACCAGAGACAGGCCCCTGGAACACTGGCACATGTGTGTGGTAAGGTCTTTTATTATGCATTATTCAGGCTATTAAAGAGGGGGTATCTTACTTCTATGGGGTATTAAAGAGGGGGTATTTTACTTCTGTGGGGTATTAACTGCTAACACATAACATATTTAGATCACCATGTTACCTTTTATTGTTTTGAAACTGTTATATTTACCCAAAACAATGTATTAACATGTTTTGTAAGTTACATTTTTGTTTTTGAGGTCCTCCCTTTGCTCTTTGCACTAAGTCACTCCCCCTTCAGAGCGCTATCACAACACAATCAGCGTGCATCCCACTAATGAAACTACTGCACAGTTTTGTATCATGTTTCTGTATGTTTATGGAGAATTGTCGTGTGGGAGCATGGGTGACGTAGGCCTGTGGGTGAAGCCTTGTACATAATCTTACAACTAATCGTAAGGAGGATTTGAAGAGGGACCAGGAGAGATTGCTAGATTACTCAGACATCTAAATCTTCATCTAAATCTTCATCTAAATCTTCTTCAGGCATGTTTTTGATGAGGGAACAACATTATAACATGGTAGAAAGCTCCAAAAGCACCAAAAAGTCCATTTTGCGTAATGCCCCGTTTAACCTTTTTTGTACACTTAAGTCTTGATATCTAATGTAGGCTAACTTAGAATAAAGGAGTTAATGGTTCAGTCCTTGTTCTGACGTTGTCCTTGGGCATGGCACTTCACCTTGAATGTGGAGAGTGATTTCAGCCTCTCTTCCATCAGTTTACCCCCAGGCACTCACTAATTGTGTGGTGATAATGGCACAGTGTGAGCCATTCAAACTAAATATGAGGCAGGTGATTTTTGAATTGTATTTTTTTTTTTTAAATAAAATGGAATTTGACTTTGAATGTGGGCACTGTTTCATATGTGTGGGCATTTTACATATTTACCATCCACCATTATCAAAGTTCAAAGGGACTCATGTAGTTTTCTATTCTATATTTAGCGTCTGTGTCCTCAGGATGTAGCCTAGCAAACCCAGACTGATATCTCTCTGTATTTTTTTATACAGACTGATCAGTCTGGTCCCCACAACAACCTTTGTGTCTCAAGCTTGGTCAAAACGTGATCGTCCAATCAGATACATTTTTTTTCAGTGACACATGTGAAATGAAAGAGCTCATTGGTCACCTATGGTTTACAAATAAAATCAAATCTCCTCTCCTCAGATGAGCAGACTTTAGCGCTTTGATCGGCCATGTTTTTCAGTTCTGTGATATTTGTTTCCTTTATTATTTCTGGATACTGATGGACCATGCCTGTCCCTGATTGGCTAACCCACCTATCAGTCACGCCCATTTGAAAACAGGGAGATTCACCGGTGACCAGACTCACATCTTCATAAAGTATTGAAGAAGTGTGTGTTCTGGATCCCTGGCAACTCGTAATGAACTAAACTTGTTCATATGAAGTGTAATATTTGTGTATTCAAAATTAAAAAGAAAAAAAAAAGTTCACTGTTACATTTTGTGTCCAAGTTCAATTATCCAATCAGAAAGCAAGTTCCTTAGTTTGCGTTGCTAACTAAAACCAGATTGTAATAACCATTTAAAGACAATTTATCTTGTCTTCTGGTTATCTTTGATTTCTTTTAGAGTTGTTAGTGAGACATAATTACTTTCCCATGTTTCGGTTGCGAGCTGTGAACTGCGAGCCGTGAGCCATCTTTAGAACTGTCAAATATATCTACAGTTTGTAATAAACCCAAAATCTGTCCTCAGTATATAACACTTAAAGGGCCCATATTGCTTTATCTCTATTGATCTATGTTATACTGTTGTTTTCTCATCACAAACCCACCCAGAGTTGTGTTTTGTTTCATTCACACGTTTAACACACAAACCCTGCATATTTAGGCTGTGTTCTTCTCTCAAACTGAAAACACTGTTCCACCTTGTAATGTCATGTAGTAATACAGGAAGTGCTCCTCTGTGCTTTTACACTTCATACACCATCACTAGATTCATTTGGTTAATTTCAGCCCTGGAATTTCCAATTTCTACTAAACAATAAGTAAAAGGAGCTGTTAACTTGAAAACTACTGCTTCATGACATCACAAGGTGGAACACAGCATTTTGAGCTTTGGAGGATTCAACAGCATTATAACATGGCTTAAAGCTCACAAGTGTCCATTTTGCATAATATAGGAGCTTTTATGGACTCTTTTAATGCCGTTTTCAAGCCAGTAGCAGTCTGTATTACAGCATTACTTTATCTCTAAATGTACTATTAGACTCATGCTATTGTCCATCTTGTGTGATCTGCTGACACACCGCGCTGCATTTACTGTCCGCCTGACTTAACAGTGCTGGCTTTATTGTGTCCCCATGGCGACAGCTGTGACGGTGCGTTCAGGTGCCTCTTCTTTTGTGGGAGAACACTGTCGCAGCACATCAGTATTCTGCTCCCTCCAGCCCGGCTCTGTCAGATCTGGCCTTGTCTTTTGTACCGCAGTTTTTATTTTATTTATTTTTTTCGTGATGCTCATTGCCATAGTAACTGTACCTTTACCTCCCTTGTTTGTGAAAGGAGAAAGGGAGAAAGAGAGAGAGAGAGAAAGAGAAAGGGGGATAGGATAGAGGGGTGAGGAGGGAGAAAGAGACAGAGGGAGAGGGG
>KN470802.1:8638-19938 GCA_000787095.1 Periophthalmodon schlosseri | reverse complement strand
AAAGAGACATGGCAGAGGGGAGACAGAGGAGGAGAGAGTGAGGGAAGTGAGGGACAGAGATTGAAAGAGATAAAGGAGGGAAGGAAGAAAGACAGAGGGGACAGGAAAGGAGAGAAGAGAAAGAGAGAAGGGGGAGAGGATAGAGGGGTGAGGAAAGTGAGAGAGATTTGGTAGAGGGGAGGGAGAAGAGAAAGGAGTGAGGGACAGATCGAAAGATATAAAGGAGGGGAGGAAGAAAGAAAGAGAGAAGAGGGAGGGGAGAGGATAGAAAAGAGAGAGACACAGGGAAGGAATGGGTGGAGGAACGAGACAGTAGATGTAATCTTTTGTTCTTATCAAAGAGAGGCTGGTCTACAGCAGTCGTAAGAAGTGTCTGAAATTTTGAAGAAATGTGAATACTGACAATATTGTTTATACTAAAAAAAATGCAGAAGTCCTGAAAAATCAGTTTGTGAGTTTTGTGGGTTTTGCTTTTATAGTAATTTCACATTTGTGTGACACTTAAATCTCAATTAATACATTTAAAGAAAATGCATGTAAGATTTTGATTTTAAATTCCATAAACATGACCCAACTGTGTCTCCAGATACAAGCTAAACATAGTCAAATCAAATAGAGCTTTTACTGATAACACTGATTTATTCTTAATTACAAAAAACATTGGACATGATGGACAAGTAGTTCATGTTATAATTTGGTGTTTTGGTTCAAGACGATTATCCAATTAGAAAGCAGAATAAGAATACTGAGATCCAGCTGGTTTAAACCTAAAAGGACTCTCTCTGGCTCGTTCTGAACAGTTCAGACCACTTGGAACTATGTCACGGGTCGCCCTTAAGAGTCCGAGGCAGAGAGGAGAAGGAGCTTCAGCTGTTTGGAGAATTCGACCGTCCTAACCAGTGGAGGGAACAATGGAAATTCACTTGACCATACAGCTGTTTAATAAAAACTAATAAAAAACACCCACAAAATGGACTATGATAATCTCCTCTGTTGCGCTGATTTAAATGAAAATTTCAACATAACAGTGTACATAAATGACCCAGTGTTTGCACATGAGATAAGCTTCTGTTGAATAAAAAACTCTGTAATAACCCTCACAGACTGGAGATTTATGACTCTGAAAAGTTTAAACATGAACCACCTCCTACAATGCACAGAATAGAATAAATAATCTCCAGACTCCCACCAGCTGCAGCCTCTGCTCTGTCCTCTGCCACAACAAATACTGTACTTTACTTTATGTCGGCCTTGTTCACATACACTGTGCATCATTCACCCCAAACACGCACCATGAGCCACATGAGAGTCCATCAGGTGATTGCCGAACTTATTTCTACGACAATGCGCTTCAGGCAGACAGAGCCCCGTGAATACAAACGTACACGCTTGCTTCCCCTATTTCAGTGGTCTTTTCTTTCACCTGCAGCTAAATACACCGTGAGGCCTGTACGTGCTGGTGGCAGAAGAGAAAAAGCTTCTCAAACGACACACAGACAGACCTTGGTTCACCAGCGCACAGAGGCAGGCTCACCTGCGCAGACAGACCCAGGCTTATCTGCGCAGACAGACCCAGGCTTATCTGCGCAGACAGACCCAGGCTCACCTGCACAGGCAGATGCAGGAGGAGACTGTCGCTGAAATAAAATTGATCCTGATGAACGTGAATCCTTGTTAGATGAACGTGTCAAACAGCAGCTCTGCGGCGCCCATTAATACAAATACACGTGATTCGAGCGCTTTTTACCCAATTCCAAGAGCTTTTACTGTCACAGCGGACTGCGTAGGTCGGCCGGAGGTTGGCCGCGTTCACACAGAGCAGAGTACAAGTGGAGTTGCTCCGAGATCTCCTGTTTCAAGCGCTCTTGGACCAGCCGTTTACTGTGGTCCAGACTGTTGAGTTCACATCGGTCGAATCACCGCACTTGGAGCGAATGCTCTTTTACATCAAATGCGACCAGTAGTTGCAGTGTGACCTTAGTCTGTCTGCTGCCAAGCATAGGGCGGAGCACAGGGCTCCATCAGCAGAGTTTATGCAAATGATCTACCCTTATGTCATCATGTTGTCTACAGATAAAGTGTGTGAAGCTGTGATGACCCTAAAGCTTTATTTTCACTCTTATCTAAAATTGGGTTTGTCCAGATAGTTGTTTTGTATAATGTCTGAGGCAATTACACTTGTAATGCATTACAAACTCTTGGTGCAGAGACTGGCCGTGAGCTATAAAGGAGCTATGAAAGGAAGCATGCAGGTTCCTTTCCTAACTCCTTCCTAACTCAGCGACTATTCGGACAGTCCTCATCATGGCAGACAGTGACGCACATCCGGTTTGGGCTGAAGGAGCTCGGAGCTTCAAGGCCAATTTAACGAATGAGCCAATGAGCTGAATCATCAGCTAAACCCCAGCACCTGCAGCCAATCACGAATCAATGGCATGGTCTGTCCATATACTAAGAGACAAATGAGACAAACATGTGTATGTCCTCTTTCTGCAGATTAAGGCTCTGGACACACAGGTTCAGGTGTGATTAGAGTAGAGTTGCTTTATACTTAGTTACTTACTCCATGTTTTTGCCTTGTCTTTGAGTGCTGTCGGTGAAATCCGGGTCAGTTCGTCCCTGGAGCCTTAAGGAAACACTTTATCTGTAAACTGTGAATCAGCTGAGACAGATCAGTTGGACAGATATCACAGAGCAGATCTTAATAATGACCATAGGCACTTTCTCTGGTCTTTACTGCAGCCTTGAAATGAGCCACAACAAACCACACATCACACGATCACTCACTCAGAACATTATAGTATACAGAGCCTGTTGTGCTGCAGCTGTGACTATATTGCTGTCTAAAACATCAAAACACATGTACTAACTGATACTAAAATTAGTTCTTCATTAGTAGAAAAAACCCCACACGAGTCTTTAGAATAGATATAGAATGGTCTGGACCTATTGACTTTTTATTGCTTACTAAATTACTACACTGTTGTCATTCTTCATTCACTCCAAGCTCTGGTGGTAAGATGCTATTGTAGCCATAGATGCCCTGTGGCAGACTGAGGGAAGTGAGGCTGCCAATCTGCACCATCGGCCCCTCTAACACTCCTCACATACCACATTCATACTAGGTAATGTGGTGCTTTGGTCAGAGTAGGATTTGTTCCTCCTCTCTTTCCTTCTCTCGTTCCTCCTCTCTTTCCTCCTCTTGCTCCTCCTCTTGCTCCTCCTCTTGTTCCTCCTCTTGTTCCTCCTCTCTTTGCTCCTTTTGTTCCTTCTCTTGTTCCTCCTCTCTTTGCTCCTCTTGTTCCTCCTCTTGTCCCCCCTCTCGTTCCTCCTCTCTTTCCTCCTCTCTTTCCTCTGCTCTTGTTCTTCCTCTCTTTCCCCTGCTCTTGTTCTTTCTGTTATTCCTCCTCCCTTTCCTCCTCTCTTACCACCTCTCGGACCTTCTCTTGTTCCACCTCTCTTTCCTCCTCTTGTTCCTCTTCTCTTTCCTCTCTTTCCTCCTCTCTTTCATCCTCTTGTTCCTCCTCTCTTTCCTCCCCACGTTCCACCTCTCTTTCCTCCTCTTGTTCCTCTTCTCTTTCCTCTCTTTCCTCCTCTCTTTCATCCTCTTGTTCCTCCTCTCTTTCCTCCCCACGTTCCACCTCTCTTTCCTCCTCTTGTTCCTCTTCTCTTTCCTCTCTTTCCTCCTCTCTTTCATCCTCTTGTTCCTCCTCTCTTTCCTCCTTTCGTTCCTCATCTTTCCTCCTCTCTTTCCTCTGCTTTTGTTCCTCTTCTTTCCTCCTCTTGTTCCTCCTCTCGTTCCTCCTCTCTTTCCTCTTGTCGCTCCTCTCTTTCCTCCTCACGTTCCTCCTCTCTTTCCCCTGCTGTTGTTCCTTCTCTCATTTTTCCTCCCTGTCCTCCTCTCTTACTTCCTCTCGGACCATCTCTCATTCCACCTCTCTTTTCTCCTCTTATTCCTCCTCTCTTTCCTCCTCTTGTTCCTCCTCTCGTTCCTCTGCCCGCACTCGTGTGTTTCCGTGGTGACAGGGCTGTAGTCGTGAGGAGGAGGTCTGGGAAGCTGTACAGATGTTCGCTAGAAGGGTTTTTAATTTGGACAGAACAATAAGAGCCTGTTTGCTCCTCGTCTCTGCACTGTCACTGAAAACTCTGCCAAAGGGGAGCGGGCTAGCATAAATTAGCCCGTTTAAAATAGCGTCCGGAGGGAAAGGTTTAGCTAATCCTCTGTTTGTGAACAAATAGAGTGAGCTGTCAAAGGGAGGAGACCAGAAGAGGGAAGAGAAACCAGAAATGTACTGGTAAATACTGGTACTTCACAGTAATATTACTCAAGTAGTTGTCCAAATGATAAAAGTATTTGTGAAAAACTGGACATAGCATCTGATTTATAGCTAATTTCAACTGAATGCAAATAGAAGGACAAAACCTTAAATTAAATAATGCACAAATCCATTATTTTGAAAGGATAGATTACAACAATTATGCAATGGTTGATGGTTCAATTTTTAGATGAAGATGCCATAGACACAGATTGTTTGCGAAGCTTCAGACATTCTGCCGCAGGGCAACTATGCTGAAAAGGAATATTCATCATTTGTGCCTATACATGGATGTCAGAATGAAGAAAAATCAGGACTATTGCCATAATGATTAACAATTTCAAACAAAATATTATATCTTTTGAAAGGGAAATAATGCCTGTAACAGAAAAAAAAAATGCTTACAACAATACTACTACTTGTTTCACTAGTTTTCAGTTATACAAAGTTAAAGGAAGGGGGTATTAAAGAGGGGGTATTTTACGTCTATGGGGTATTAACTGCTAGATTGTCATGTTACCTTTTATTGTTTTGAAAATGCTATATTCGCCCCAAACAACATATTAACATGTTTTCTAAGTTTCACTTTCATTTTTGTTGCTCTGAGTCTTCTCTCCCTTTACTCCCTGCACTACGTCACTCCCCTTCAAAGCGCTATCACAACACAATCAGTGTGCATCCCGCTAATGAAACTACTGCACATTGCATCAGGTTTGTGAAGTTGTAGTGTACAGTGTACAGTTTTTGTATTTGTTTTATTTATGGAGAATTGTCATGTGGGAGCATGGGTGATGTAGGCTTGTGGGTGGAGCCTTGTACAGAATGTTTTCCCTATTCTGGAGACACGCATAGATGACATCTAAAACGTCTTCAGGCATGTTTTTGATGAGGGAACGTTATAAGAGCTCCAAACAATCAATATTGCAGAATACCTCCTCTTTAAATACAGAAAAGATCTTCACAAAGTTTTAAAAGCCTGAATAATGAGGATAATATTTTTAAACTACTCAACAATGAATGATCTTTCTACCATTATAATTTTCACCAATAAACGTTCACATACTAACAGTGACAGAGAATAATGTGTTTTGCTCAAGGGCACTAAGATAATATGTATTGCAAATAGAGGCAATTGAACCACCGACCTTAGAGTTAGAGGCCAAACATCTTTACTGATTCATCCAATACTACCCCAAATGTTCTGTAAAAATACTTTTGTCTAATAATAACTTTGTAAAATGATTCAAATTCTGATTCATTTTCATAATTCAAGTTTAATTTTTCTGTCATGACAACCTCCCATGACTCACCTTTCAAAATAAAACCAGTCCTGTCAAAATAAAGCTTCGTCCATCAAAATAAGGCTCTTAACTCCAGTGTGAGTCAGACCGCATTAGCTCAGCATGTCCTCCGCTCTCCAGCAGCAGAGGGGGAGGTCTCCTGACTTTAACCCAGCCTCCCCTCTCCTCTCTGGGCATGTGTCTGAGGACGTGAGCTAGTGTCTGGAGGTATGAGGACCACTGATATACTCAAATCTGACAGAAGGCCTAGATCAAAGTGGGATAGTTTTGGGACAGGATTTACTAAATGTGTTTTGGCGCTGTTTTCCTACCGGTGGAGGCAGGGGGACAGCGCGATCTGCAGTCCGACTTCTTCATCTGTTGCCCTCCCTCCGCTGGTACTCATACTTGTTCTGATACAGGTCAAGATCATTCTAAAGCTATTAAGGAAAGGTTCATTTCATGTGGGCAAATGAGGGACGATGGACGCGTCAGTTCTAGCCATGCATTTCATGTGCTGTTGTACCTCTTGGCAAAACACTTCAGCAGCTATATGTAGGAATGTTGAGAGGGTTCATAGCATTGTTCATTGTTTGTTCTTTGGTTTTCAGCTCTTACTGGGTTTCAGATGACATCACCACATATAGACCAATATTTAACACAGATGGGAGCAGCTAAAAGGAATATTGTTGAAATGTAGACTTCTGTTGTAATACAGTGAGTTCATTCAATAAAAGAAATGATCAGGTTCAACCATAGACTGTGTAAAGAAGTGGACTAAGTGAGTGTGTGTCACCCATAGCGTTCGGCTCCAGTCAAATAAAGCTCATCGAGGCTAGCAATTTGGAGCAGAGTTGAATATTTGGAATTCTGACTACGAGTATCATAGCAATCAAAAAGCCAAACCAGAGCCAGGCTTTTGAAGTTAACGCCCCTTCCCACCCGCACCGCTGGTTTAGCAGGGAGTGTGCACTTAGCATCTCCGCTAATCACACCTGTTGCTAAGGCTAGCGGGAGCGACCTCAGGGAAAGAAGGCGCCTGATTTGTCTATTATTAATATTCATATCTTAAGACACAGTAGTGAAATAAAAATACCAGGATCTCTACCAGGATGTAGAGAAGGTTAATCCGAACATTTTAAGACCAAAATGACGAGGCACATTGCAGCAGTTACGGAGAGAGGGGTGACAGTTTTTCATTATAAAGTGAATTGAGTCAGAAGCACGTCCATGCTCACTTCCTAATTGGAATATGGCAGCTAGCAGGTTAGCTATGTCCATTTATATATACAGTCTATGGGTTCAACATTTGTGAATTTAGTCCAGTGAGGTTCATCTGGTCTCCCATTAATTTATTGAATAGATTATTTGAATAGACTTTTTCCAGACCAAGGTTTAGTTTGTTTTCATACCTGCTCACTAGCGCTCTTCCTCAGAGTGGTCACGTGATGTTGCTGTGAAGTGTCCAGTCAGCTGATTTAAACAGCTTTTGGCGCCTCCTTCCTACCGGTGGAGGCAGGGCGACAGTGCCATCTGCAGTCCGACTTCTTCTGTTGCCCTGCCTCCACCGGTACTAAAGCTATTAAGGAAAGGTTCATTTCTGTCCTGTGAATAGGAATTTTTCAGTCAGAATCAATTCAGTATTGATGCCTGTAAATTTTTTTTATCTTTTTTTTTTTTCGATACTAGTTTAAGTATCCTTTAGTATCTGATTTTCGATACTTTTGACAACCCTATATTCCAGACCTCTTTCTTCTTGTGCGTCTGATTCAAAAGCAACGTTCTCTCTTTAAACCATCATCGCTGCCACCCTCTGTCACATCTGTGTAGTACGCCACATAAAGCGTCTGAGCTCAGAACTGAAATATTAATAAACAAGAAAGAAAAACAGGATATATTTAGACTTTGCCTCCCCATGGACCTGATTGTGGGACTATTTCTGTCCTTTCAGATATTTGCAGCGATATTAAAATACAGATACAGCTTCTCTTTGTACAGTCCCACAGAGGTGACAGGTGATCTAAGCTTTAGTGCACCTGTCAGACTGCGTAGGGAGGGTTTTAGAATGGAAGAAGAAGTGAAGAAGAAATCATTATATATTAATTTTGTAATTGTCAAATGTCTGATCATTTCAATTGTTATGCTGCAAAATACTCCTGTTCATCATGGAACAATGTGGCCAATGAATTTTTAGCTTGTCACATGGAGCTCTGTCACTGTTTTGTTCTGGGTATAGAAACGATCGGCCTGACACAAGCTTTGATACTATGGGCATCGCATTCATGCCCCACCTAACGTGACTCAACAGCGCCACCTACAATTGGACCCCCATAAGTGGGGACGGGCAAATTTTGGAGTAGACCAGAACTGAAGCTTCTGTCAACGTGACCAGAACTGAAGCTTCAGTTCTGGTCACGTTGACAGAATTTAATTTTCTTTTGCTGCAGGTTGTTAGTACGATTCCTGTTCCCACAGGTGCATACTTTCATTGTGCCCTGTGGCAAGACACTTAAGTCACCTTGTCTAGTGTCTGTGTAAACTGGTGTGTGAATGGGTGAGTGGTTTCTTCGTGTAAAATGCTTTGAGTGCCAAGAAGGTGGAAAAGTGAAAATGATCACTCCACTGCCAATCACAGTTTTTCTCATTGTGGAACTTAAAATGTCTTAAATGTTTGTATTGTACTGTTCAGTCTTTCACACTAAACTATATTCAGGCTGTGCTAGATTTAAACGGCTCCAATTCACTTTACATTGAAAAACTGTCACCCCTCTCTCTGCAACTGCTGCTGTCAGGCTTGTCATTTTGGCCTTAAAATGTTCATATTAACCCGCTTTACATGATCCTGGTATATTTATTTCGCTATTGTGTCCGTAAATCAAGATATGAACATTTATAACAGACAAATCAGGTGCCTTCTTTCCCCGAGGCTGCTGCCGCTAGCATTAGCTACAGGTTTGATTGATGCTAAGCGGCAGCTCACTGCTAAACCAGCGGTGTGGGCAGGAAAAGGCGTTACCTTCAACAGCCTGGCTCCGGATTGGCTCTTTGGTTGCTATGATATTCCAAATACACAAATATGGAACTCTGCTCCAAATTGGCTCCTATAACTGCTAGCCTTGATGAGCTTCATTTGACTGGAGTCGAACACTATGGGTGACGTCACACTCACTTAGTCCACTTCTTTATACAGTCTATGGTCAGGACTCATGTCTGCTTCACTGCTCCTCTCACCTCCTCTTAACCTGATGATGTTTTATTCAAATCAGCCCTACCCCCCGGCACGTTTCACCAGATATATTTAGCCGCGGTGTTTAGCGTGTGGCGTGTGGCATGTGGTGTGTGGCGAGATAGCGGCGTGTTTTGTGCTCTTGCTGGGCTCTGTAATGAGGACAGGAGAAGACAACATGGAGGACAGATTTAATACTGGCTCTGTTTACATGCTCACCCAAAATCTCATCATGATCTGATTTCTGGACTTATCTCATTATTGAAATGCCATATAAAGAGTGGTGACGTGACTGTTCACAACTGTGCAGGTTTTGATGAGGAAAATGATGCAAAAAAGGACAAACTAATGAAAGATAAAACCTTTAATATTGTAAAAGTGATTTTAAATTCTCTGTACTTGGGTTATGGGTCATCTGATTATTGCAGCTATCTGATTTTTACTGGGCACGACATGGACGCCAAGGTTCAAAATGTGAATGGATATGAACAGATTTCAGGTTTTGTGATTCTTCCATGTAGATGTTTTTGCTTTGTAGGGAATGTTCCGCATTAATGGCATTAATTTAAACGTATCTGTCTGTATGATTCAGTGTGTTTCATGTACTATTCAAAAAAAAAAAAAAAAAAATCATACATTGTTATCATGAGTGGTGTCTCCACAGATCTGTCCTGTAACCTTCAGGTGGCACATGGACAGCTCTTCAGTTTGTGGGTTTCACTCATTTGCAGTTCTTTTTATAAACTTTTTTGTCTCCTTTGGATGATTTGTTGTTTAGAACTACAGTGGAAATGATGAAGTCCACTTTTAGACCTGGTTTAGCACTAGATTAGACCTGGAATAGTCCTGTCATAGACCTGGTTTAGATCTGGTGGTACTTGGAAAGCCAAATCTTTTCTTTGGTGATACTTGGTGTGAAAAGGTTAAGGGTCAACATCTTGATGGAGACAAGCAGATGGCACAGCTTCCATCAGAAAAGTTGCATAGTGCACCTTTAAAATTCTACCATGTTCCATTACACTGCTGTATGTGAGTGTGTACATTTGGATCAGATAAATGCTCGGATGCCCTGTCAGATCCTGCTGTATGTGAGTGTGTACATTTGAATCAGATCTTTATATTTTCTGTACTTGTTGCTCTGATGATTCTCAGACGTTTGACCTTCTGTTGCTGTTGTGAAACAGACTCAGTCCTCTCATCAAACATGTGCTGACGGAGCGAGGGAAGCCCTTTGGAGCAGACGCAACCACCTCCCCTCCTTCTGCTCTCTATCCCTCTCTCCTCTTTCTGTCTCCTTTCTCCCTCTTTGTCTCTCCCCCTCTCTCTTTTCTTTATCTCTCCCTCCTCTTCTCTCTTTCTTTGTATCTATCACTCTCCTCTTTATCTCTCCTCCATCTCTTTCACTCTCCCTTTCTCCTCCTTATGCCCCCCCTGGTATCCATTTCTCTCCTCCTTACGTCCCCCTTCTCTCTCTCTCCATTTCCCTCCTCCTCTCCTCCTTCTCCCTCTCCCTCTCTTCTTGTGTCTCATCATCTGTCAGAGGCGCTGGATGCGGTTGCCATGGCACCACTGATGGAGGAAAAGGACCCAACCATTGTTCCACTACATCACGCCTCAATTTGGAGATGCAGAAACTAGGCCACTGTCTGGAAGAGAGAGAGAGAGGGAGAGAGAAGAGGAAAGGAGGGAGAGAGAAAGAGAGAGAGAGAGAGAGAGAGAAAGAGAAAGAGAGAAGAGGAGAGAAGAGAAGAGAGAAAAGGAGAGAAGAGGAGAGAGGAGGGAGAGAGACAGAGGAAGAGAAGAGAGAGGGGGAGAGAGACAGAGAGGAGAGGAGGAAGAGAAGAGAGAGACAGAGGGAGAGAAGAGAGAGAGATGGGCGCGAGTGAGAGGAGGGAGAGAAGAGAGAGAAGAGGAGAAAGGAGAGGAGGGAGAGAGACAGAGGGAGAGAAGAGAGAGAGAAGGAGAGAAGAGGAGAGTCGAAAGGAGGGAGAGAGACAGAGGAAGAGAAGAGAGAGGAGGAGAGAGGAGAAGAGGAGAGGAGAGAGAGAAAAGAGAGACAGAGGGAGAGAAGAGGAGGGAGAGAGAGAGGGAGAGAGAGAAGAGGAGAGGAGGGATCGAGACAGAGGGAGAGAGGAAACTAGGCCACTGTCTGGAAGAGAGAGAGAGAGAAGAGGAGACACGAGAGAGAGAAGAGAGACATAGAGGGAGGGAGAGAGGGAAGAGAGATAACCAGGCCACTGTCTGGAAGAGAGGAGAGAGAAAGAGAGAGAGAGAGGAAAAGAGGAAAAGAGGGAGAGGAGGATGAGAGAGGGAGAGAGAGAGTGGAGAGAAACAGAGGGAGAGAGAAGAGAGAGAGAGGAAAGAGGAAGAGAGAAGAGAGAGGGGGAGAGTGGAGAGAGAGGGAGAGACAAAGAAAAAGGAGAGGAGGGAGGGGGGGATAAAGAGTTGTGAGAGAGAGAGGGGAGAGAGAGAGGGAAA
>KN470801.1:63624-91270 GCA_000787095.1 Periophthalmodon schlosseri | reverse complement strand
CTTTAAGTAAGGTGAGGTTCACACTTGTCTTAGTTTGGGCCGGTTTAATTCTGAATCTAGACTCGGTTTGCTCTTGGTCTAGTTTGTAGTTTAATGCCAATTTTTATGTTACGTGGTACAAGAGTCAAATTCAAAATATTCAAAATTCAGCAACACGCAGATTTAGAACTAGTGGCAGATATTCATCCATATTAATCTGATGTTGGATCGGAACTGCATAAATGATCTTTTCTGGTACATTTCATTATAAAACGAGAATAATTTGATCCTTATTACTGCAGACTAACAAATACATAATCTCCTATTTTTAGTCCTATGTGCCTGTCAGTTCAAACTCAGGGCATAACAGTAAAATCCCCCAGACTGCCATTGCTCTGAGAAGGGGTAGTATCTTGACATTGTGCCATTAATCATCCGTCATAAATGTCTAAACAATCTAAGCTAAGTACCCATATGATATAAAAACAACTTAGTACCCTACCCCAGCCCACCTTAGGGACCTGTCTCATTGTTATGGAAACCAGACACACCTCACAGTGCAGTGGCACAAATGAAGGACAATTTGAATCCCAATACAGCAATTAGCATCCTCGAGCATCAGTACAACCTTCTAGATTTACATTGGAATACTAGAACACTTAAACAATGCACATTTTTACAACTAACGTACCCAAATATGTTAAAGGGATAATAATGTTAACCAATATATTGATTTTAAAGTTGCACTGTGTAACTTCTCTGATAGAGGATCCGCTACCTATTTTTTTCCATAGACGACGTTATTGCTTTGCCTGGAATGTTCCACAGAATGGCATCGCACTTATCTATCTCCATGGAGACAAGTAAGGTGTCGCCCCCTAGGCCAAGATACAAGTCAGATCTGTGGAGAGGGGGCCTCACTCACGTTAAGATTGCATGTTTTTCAATGGATTTCTAGCAATAAAAACACCCATAGTAGGCAAAACAATAACATTTCCAGACAAGCAGGTGACAGACCCTCCAACAGAAAAATGCAACTTTAATAAAATGTATAGTATAATAATAATAATATTTTAAAAAATTATAAGTCCTGAGTTACTTTTGCTTTAGCGTTTGTCTTGTAATTAATCCAAACTTCTACTCACTTCTCTCTGCTTGTGCCATCTCTCATTTTTACCACGTCCCTTTAACGCACCACATAACGCTGCGTAATTTAATGCAACATAACGGTTTAGACACTGGCTTTGACCTACCGTGTGTATCATGTGAATTCTATAAGCCTTCCATCGCTTTGGGGCAACACACTCTGCCCTATAATCAATGTTTTCTTTGTTGTGGCGATGGAGCAGCCACAAATCAGTCTGTACAAACCAATTTTAGTCCCGGTTTAGTCCTGTTTTAGATCTACCGTAGTCCGGGTTTAAACCTTCTGAAATCCCACTTTGGATAAAGTGTAATCCAGGTTTATTCCGGCACTCTGTTCAGACATGCCCAAATTCTAGTTAATTGGGGCTGTTTTTGGTCTTGCTTTAGTCATTACAGGTTAGTACGGGGTCAGACCTGGTTTAGTCCCTCACGAAAAAATAGATGCATAAGAAAATTAAGTCGTATATAATTAATATCGATAAAATAGCTTTACGCGTAAAAATGGAGCTCTCCAGCCTGCGCGTAAAGGAGCGAGGTGACGGACGAGACAAGTCCGAGTTTGGAGACACTCGGGGCGACAGACAGACACACGGGGAGACAGGGAGACGCGCTGGCACCACGGAGACATTTTCATTTATGACTTTTAACTCAAGAATCAATAGGACTGTTTTTACGCACGAGATGTGATTAGCGATAGCGGCTGGATCGATCAACGACAACTTTTCTGTTGGTGCACAATTGTGACAGCTTTGCGCATGGATTTAAATAACAGGCTGTGGGATCCAATTAGCAAGTGTATGATATTTGTTAGGCAGCAAATTGATATAGTGATGTAGGAAAACTATCTAATAAGAATGTCAATTAGGAATACGCCGTTACGTTCGTAATCTATTCATTGGTTTTAGAGGCTATATGCAGCATTTTGAGGACTTTTTCCCACTTCAAGAGATATAATATTTAGTTTTAAACAGTTAATCGCAATGACAACGGTCCTAATTTTTCATCATTCTGCAACCCATGGATAGGCTATCACTTTTAGTGGAAACATTTAGGTATAAATATAGAATCACAAATTGATCCTTGCTCTTAAATTTTGTAACTAGCCAAAAGCATTTTAACAAGTGGTCAGACACTTGAGTTTATAACTCTATAGGCCCACATACAATTCTTTTACGTATTACATTTCATATATTTGATTTAGATGAAGTTAACAGATAAAACGAGCTTTGAAGTGGCATAACGGCACGTACATTTAACCACCCCACCCTTTAACTCATTTACGCACATGAAAGTGGCCAAGCGCTGCCCCCCGAAAAACGCCACTCTTAATTATTATACTAGCTGTTCGCGCTGCTGCAAAGTTTCCGGATCGGTGGCCACATCACAAACTTGACAGCGCCTTTTATTTGAGTCAAACGCCACAGAAGCCGAGCCTGCGCTGCTAAGTGCCGGGGACTGAGTGAGTGTCTACCCTTTATAGTGAAGTGCAGATTAAAAAGCCATGTTTGCAACGTTACCTGTAATTAGCCCGGAGGAGGAGCGCGTCGTTTGGAGCAGCAGCACGCACCATAGCACGAGCCTACAGGTGGACGGGAACATCCTCACGACGTGACTTTTAAAAATATAACATAAAAAATATACAGAAAGTGTCCAGAGGTGTTTTAGAAGATGTCACGTCGCATTGTCGTAAGTTCACAGACAGTCGATTAGAGACACATTACAATGACAAAAGCGCGCAGACATGTAGGAGACAGCGGCATGTCGCGCGCCTGAACCGGGCTGTCCGGAGATGAAAGCGCACGTGAAAGTATGAAAACAGTCCCGGAGACGTTGGTGAGGTCTGACGCTGCTCCAAAATGAGAAAACAAATGAAAGAAACGACAACTGTATCCGTGTGATGAGGTATTTTAAACGTCGCAAAAGTCCCAAAACGCTCCGTGTGCGCCGTGCCGTTGATGCGTTGTGGAGCGGTGCGCGCGCGTCAGTAGTGTCCTCCGCTCGCTGGTCCTCTCCACTCACAGTGCCACAGTCAGTCCAGAGGCAGAGGAGCGCACGAGAGCCACGAAGTCCTGCCTTCTACATGTGCGCGAGCCGGGACCTCCCCCTGTACGGCTGCAGCGCGGAGCTTCCAGACCAAACCCCCTCCAGCAGCAGCGCAGCCAGAGAGTGAATAGTGTCCACGGCTAAGAGCGCAATTTCGAGAGAGAGAGAGAGAGAGAGACAGAGAGAGACAGAGAAAGAGAGAGAGACAGAGAGAGAAAGTAAGTTAGTGAGTGTACAGGTGAGAGAGAAGGGAGAGTTTTATTACCCAAGGGAAGGGCCATATCCAGGATTTTATAAATACTGAGGTCCAAGTCAATTTGACAAAAAAACATTTTGTCCATTTAAATAATACAAATAATATTGCTAAGTTTAAATAAAGACTTCTATTGGCTCTCATCATTAGACCATTAATTCAGAGATAATCTGAATATTTTGCTGAATATGTGTTGACTAGCAGGTAGACATATATACTGTTGAAGGCAGGGGGTCTAGGGGTTGGTCTCCAGGAGATTTTGAAAGAAAATGATGTAATTTTATGTAATCTGGTTGTATTTTTATTTACAAATGGCAAAATGGCAAATGGGCAGATTTCTATAGCACTTTTCTACCTTGAATGTACTCAAAGAGCTTTACATCAAAGACCCACTCGCCCATTCACACACACATTAAAACACCAGTATACACAGACACTGGGGTGAGGTGGGTTAAGTGTTTTGCCCAAGGACACAATGGCAGTTTTCATTTGTTAGAGCTGGAATTGCACTGCCAACCTGTGGGTCAGTGGATCTGACCGCTCTACATGTTTTATATTGAGAGCGGGATTTGAACCACTGACCTTAGGATCAGTGGACAAACACTTCAACTGAGCTAGAGTGACATTTTTCACCTGTCTTTAAATGAGTAAAATTATAAAGACATGGCCTGAATTATGATTATCATCATCATTATGTTTTGTGTTACTTTTATTTCAACAGAAATTTTGAAAGAAATGCGTCGTGCTTAGCCCCGCAACTTGTGCTACTGAATACAGAGGTATTATTTCCACTGCTATTTAAAAGCCCATAAATCCATAATTATGAGGTGGATACTCAGAAAATCAAAAGTGACTAAAAGCTTGTGTGGTGTTGAACATCTTTATGAGTTCCTCGACTCTTTGATTTCTCAGCACATGCTGTTAATGAAAGGGACAGTCTCTGTGCCCTGTTCTCTCTGCTGATGCTGCCTGTGTGCAGCATGTCTTCCTCTCCCCACTCACTGACGCTCTCCCACTGACGCTCTCCCACTGACACTGTCTCCCCCTGACGCTGTCTCCCACTGACGCTGTCTCCCACTGACGCTTTCCCACTGACACTCTCCCACTGACACTCTCCTAAACCTGTACAAGCCTAGAAACGCTTAAGAAAAACGTGCACATATAAATAACCCACTTGCACAAACAAACATAATAATAAATTGCTACACTTTTAATTAGTAAAAGTTGGTCTAGAAAAAATACCAAGGTCCACACCTCATGCTGCGTAAGGCCAAGCCCAAGTGGACTTTTAAAGGCTGCTACCCAGTACACTGACTAGCCTATCATGCAATAAACTGTAGTGCATATTGTCTGCTAATCCCTCGGTCGCCCAGGTAGTGTCCGTTGCTAAAGAAAATTGAATTATGAGTAGAGTGAATACGTTTTGACTTTCATGCACGTAGCTTCTTCAGTTCAGAAACAAGGCTTTGATGCATTTAGTTTAAAGTCATGGATAGTTTGCACATTCAAAGCACTGCGTCTCAAATACTTTTAAATGTGAGAATTCTAACCACAAACTCAGATTACAGGATGTATGACAATTTCATGCTCAATTTACACTTTTTCATCAGCGGCATCTTTCAAGCTATTTCCCGTTACATACAAATGACAAGATGATTCTTCAAACCACCACAGTAATCCCATGTGTTTAAATACTAGTCTCAATGTCTATTCATCTAAACAAACTATGACTATAGGAAAATCAAATCAAGGCGCGCTATGTGACTCGCCACCTGCTTGTTGCCTGGAATGTTCCACAGTATGGCATTAAACATATCTCCACATGACAAATTAGTTGACGACCACCAGGCCAAGTTATTGGTCAGATCTGTGGAGAGATTGCATGTTTTCTTTTTTTCAATAAACCACTTGTGTTATGGAAAAAAAAAACATTTTATAGCTTCGTTGACAATGGAGGATTGACATCAACTCACCTTAAAGGGGAGGTGTACTTGTGCGGCAGACGGTATAGATGCGGGTCAATGAGGTGGTCAGACTGGAGCTGGGGAGTCCTTTAAAACCTTAACAGGGGTCAGAGGTCAGCGCCAACAGGGCAGGGGTCCACCAGGGAACAGTGATGGGCCCTCAGACACTTTATTGCCCCACACAGACATTGTTCAAATCACCGCCGTCATTTTACTGTTACGAGGCCAGACTCAACTCACGGGGTCAGGGTGGACTGTAAACTTGGTGTTACATTTGAACATGGATTGATTTGGGGACAGCATATCAAATTTATATTTCCAGTACATAATGCATTTAACATTAGCCAAATGCATTACATATAAAGTTGTTAAATGTGATGCAGAGAAGTGAAATAAATGCAGAAAAAGACAACGATAAACCTGAAGTAGTTTCCTGTTTACTCTCGTTTTAGCCACATCTCACAGCGCCACAAACTTGGAATTACTAAACGTCTTTTATTACTATCATTTTGGAAATGATCCCATCAGTCTTATAATTAAAAATATAATTCAGGTAAGATTTAGATTTTATTTATTAAGACTGCATCACAGCATTGAGTGCGTCTTGCAAAACCTGCCCACAGAGGCCTGGGAAGACGTGAAAACGCAACTCAATTGGAGGTGGCACCAACCTAACTGACCAACGCCAATATGATTTCTTACCCATGGAAACAAGGCTTAAGTCTATAAAGTTGCAACAAAGTCACAAAAGCTTTAGGCTGACAATATTTAAACATTTGTGTTACCACTCCTTTAGTTTTATCCTTTGAAAATACCAGATTCATGTTATCTTATTATTCATACCTTTCCCATTACTTTCAAAATGTAAATCAGATGTCCGGTCCTGACAGTTACTTGTATAATTACACTTACTTGAGCAATTAAATGTATTATTATTAATTTATTGTAGCTTAATTACAGCAGTCCAACACATACATCACTTCATACTACATCACTATCATCCATACTACAGGCCTACATCTGTGTGTGTCCTGCCCTTTGAGGTAAACATGGACCCTTTGGCCCTCTCCTTCTAACCTGCTCAAATCCAAGCCTGACACATGGACGTTTGGGCTTTACCTGCTCGTAAATCTGCAGTTGGGGTCCACATTACAGCGCAGGGCTGACAGATGAGGCCACTTAAAGAGCAGCTTATCAAAGACACAAGAGAGGAACCCACGAATCATACCGTGGACTTACCATTCCCAAGTCTAAAACAGGTGTGTAAAAGGAGCGAGAGAGTGAATTGGTGTTACACAGTGCTGCTAAGTCTGACCAATAGAGGGCACCAGAGAAGGAGGGCCCAGGTCTAGGTGATACGTGCCGTAACAAGTTCAAGTGGGGGCGCATTGTTCACAGACACATATTATGCAAAATTGACTTTTTAGACCATGTGATATATTTGTCCCCTCATCAAAAACATCCCCGAAGTTGTATTTTGCATCATTCACTCATTTCATTAACCCACTGATCCAAAGTCGTCTTCTCCGAGCACTCAAAAATACTCTGTTTGCATTTTGCCTGGATTGTTGCGTCAGTGGTAAAAATATTCATTCATTCCGTGGTTCAAATTGTGTTCACAACGATTAGCTTAGCATTCACATTCCCTACGAGCTTCATTTGTTTGTTTTTTTCTCATTGCTGACAGCAGGGAGAGCTCTAACTCATAAATACTTAATTGTAAACGGAGGTGTACAAACAAACAAACAACTCAAGCCATGGTTTCTCAATCTGGTCTAGATGTCTGCTCCAGTTTCCATGCAAGGCTAATCCTCCGGCTAAGTACTGCTGACTAACATCCTAGCTGAGAATCTCGTGAGGGTTTCTCTTAGTGTTATGTAGTTGTCACACTGCTCCTTACAGGTTGCTTCAGTGGCGTTGAAGGATGTGGGTCAAATGCGGAGAACAAATTGGGTACTTCATTTACTCCCATCAACCTAAAACATGGACACTAAGCTAATCCTCCAGCTATGGGGATAATAGTGTCTACCTTACTCATTTCTTTTCCCCTCCAGGATAAGTCTTGTGCTTGTGTTGTACTTCAAACCTGTGCCACTAGATGGAGTCAAGAGCAACTTAAGCTACAAATTGGCTACATTAGGCCTACACACCTATATAATTTTTGACAAACTTGGTTGTCAAAGAAGTAAGAAAACTAAATTTGCGAGGATAGCTTGGCCTACAACTAAAGGTTGATGGTTCAATTCCAGCTACTGTGCCATTGCATAATATTACTCTATATCTTCCTTAGGCAAGACACTTTCTCCCACCTCCCCTGTGTAAATGGGTGCTTGGGTAATTACTGGTAGTCGTAGAGGCCTTGACACAGATTGGCTGCAGCGTTTACGCCAGTCCGCCCCAGGGCAGTTGTGGCTACAGAACTTACCCGATACGTTTCGTGACCTCTCTGAACTTCTCATGTTTGTGCAAATGTTATGAGTCTATCCCGTCTTTCCTCCTGTCAAATAAAGTACATAAATAAACCCAGCCGCTCCACATTAAAACCTCTGTTCCCTCCTTTCAGTCAGAGGCAGCGGACATATTTGTCTGCAAACCACAGAATTAGCTGGAGAGGTCTGGTTAGCATCACGGCTATAACTCCGACGGTTTACAAGTCGATGCTAATCCTAGAGGCTACAGATGTTTTTTCCAGTTCCCAGGGCACGCAGGTCATCAAACCCCGAGCATAATAGACGCCGCAAGACTTCCACATCACTGCTGACTGTTTCTGTCGTCCTTGTTAGCTAAGGTGTTTAGCTCCTACGCTACGCTAACCACACCGTGTTCTGCACAAGTTCAACATGTTAGACTTAAACCAGAGCGACCACTCGCTAACTGGAGCAAAATAAAGTTTATTGTTGAAAGTGAACTTCTGTTTTTACCAATTCAGAATCTGTGTGGATTTGGTAGTGCAATGGAAAACAGTTTGCTTGGACATGGAGTTATTTTAAATGTCTATTATCTAGGCATCTGAATACAACATCTATGAATGCAGTAAATGTTTTTTTTTTAATATATATATAATATAGGCTTTGCAATAAAATATATTGTCTTTTATTTTGCCTGAATCTTGAACAGAATCTGGAACTGGCATGTTTACCCAATTGGACAAAGTATTTCTTATGTTTTTAAAGGAAATGTATGTAAGATTTTGATTATAAATTCCATAAACATGACCTAACTGCGTCCTCAGATACAAGTTAGACCTGTTCAAATCAAATACAGCTTTTACTGATAACAATTCTAATGCTGATTTATCCTGGACTACAAAAATATTGGACATTATTTTATAATTTTGTGTTTTGGTTGTCAAGATGATTTTCTAATCAGAGTGAGCCTCACATGAGTCTTTCATTTGGGCTGTTGAAATCCAGTTGTTTTAAACTAAAAGGACCTCTCTCTGATCTGAACGGTCACTACATAAACCCCAGCACCTGCAGCCAATCATGAATCAGTGCTAGTGCAGCCTCTGCAGTTCAGTGAGTGAATTCTGGAGGTTTGCACTTTCACATGAGGCACCGTCTGTCCATATGAGAATGAGACAAACTTGTACGTGTCCTCCATATGCAGGTTCAGGCAGTGGTGAGGTTCAGTTGTGATTTCAGTTCCATTTTTAAAACTGTAAGAGCGGTGAGAACATGTTTAGCAAAATGTGAATGCCAGCATGTGATTTACCAACGTGAGTGCAGAGGGAATGGGAACGATAAGAGTACAACACAAACGTTAGCCATTATGAGGTACACGATGTAACTTTGCTAGTGGAGGGTCCATCACTTATATCATTTATTATATGTAAAACCTGTCTTCTCCATTGACAAACAGATGGCACTATCACAAACAGGTGGTGAACCCTCCACCAGAAAAGTTACACAGTACAGCTTTAAGAGTGATAAAATTGCAACTTTCCTGTATAACTGTATTTCTGCTGTTACTTTGACTATAGTCCTATCGTGGATGACTACTTTAAACATCATTAAGTAGTCACAATAGTAGTCACAATATTTCCAGACGTACAGAAGTTGTTGGTGTTTTTACTGACGGCGTGGAAAGTCATCTTTGCTTCAGGGAAAAACACAATCTGGAAAAGTCTTTAACATTTAGAATCAAACATTTGAAGGAAAAACAGCAAGCGATTGTGGAGGAATACTTGGGAATAGACTGTGCGATGACATCCCAAAACTTGACACAATTCCTGTTTTTGATTCCCAGAAAGCTTAGAGGGACAGTCCCAGAGCAGAAGAGCGGAGAGATGAATGAATGGAGTGATGCAGCCAAAATGAAAGGAAGAGGAAAGACAGAGAGGTGATGAGAGGAGAGAGAGAGAGAGAGAGAGAGAGAGAGAGAGAGAGAGAAGAGAGAGAAGAGGAGAGAGAGAGAGAGAGAGAGAGAGAGAGAGAGAGAGAGAGAGAGAGAGAGAGAGAGAGAGAGAGAGAGAGAGAGAAAGAGAAAGAAGGGGGTTAAGAAGGTATAGAAGGACTTTGGTTAAAGCCCAACTGTGGAACATTCTATCCAATAAATAGAACACATTTATTGCATTACAGGAGAAAAATACCTTAAAAACAATGCATCCTTACTGTGAGTGCGCTTGTCTCTCCACACACCTGACTCGTAACTTGGCTTGGAGGCTGCATCACTTGCTTCTCTTCGTGGAGACGTCACTGCATTGGATTCAGGTACTGTTCACTTTTACATAATTATGAATTTAAACATTTGTGTCCATCTTTTATGATAATGAAGGTGAGATAGATGTATTAATTTGAAAGTTAGTTGGTAGTTTACTTAAATAAATGTAACAAAAATGTACTACAAGTTTATCATATAATGCTTTTGCACAAATAAGGCATTTTATATGTAAACATGGCCAAAATTGCACATATTTGGGACATTTTAATCTCAAAATTTGATAGATTTTGTTGACTAAATAATAATTTGAATAAAGTAGATGTTACAGAAAAATTCTCTGGTGTAGAAATTGGTGCAAATTTCAAACTTCACCTCATTTCCTTGCGTTAAAACTTTAGTAAATAAGACGTAGAATTCTCTATCAACAAATCCTTCTGTACGATCTGTCAAAATCTTATTAAGTACAAGAATGGAAAGTTTGGCGGTACTTGAAGTCCCTATGGGAGAAAAATGGATTGGATGAAAGTTGATTCAATGAAAGTTACTGGACATGTATCAGTGCAGGAAGTTTCTGGAGAGACCTAGAACATGTGGGTGTGGCCTGGGAACGCCCTGAAGTTCTCTTGAAGGAACCTGAGAAAGGGTCTGGTAGTGTTTGCAGATGAATGGATTATAATAGTATATAACTTATACCTTTTTTGTTTTGTTTTATAAAAATACTGCTTCTAAAATTTTAACTAGCTCACAATTTTAGCTTGATTGATCACATCTAAATCTAATCCATTCCAAAAATTTAAAACATTTCAGGAAGGGGCTCATTGGTCACTTATCATTTTGAAAAATTGATTCTGCAGAAATCCACGATGTTTTTCAGGCGCCTGTGACATTTTTTTCCTTTCACTCTTCCTGCTACAAATAAACTTGCCTTGCCTCCTAAGCAGCCATATTTGTTTTGATACAGACGGATCATGAGTTCCATCTGAACCAGACTCACATCTTCGTAAAGTACTGGAGAAGTGTGTATTCTGGATCCCAGGCAAAACTTCATAGTAACAAAAAGTAAAATCAGTAATAATGACACAAAATAGATCATTTTCATAGACTTTTTATTACTAAACTTCATAGTCATAAATAAACGGGGCTGTAATTTACATTGAGTTCCCCACTCACAGCTATAAAAGCAGACTTGGAACAGTCTGAATAAGTCACTAATACAACAGTACAAAACCTACTTCTTCTACAGAGACACACTACCGCTGTTTATGCCCACAGGAGCCTCAACATCTGCATTTAAAGGCACACTATGTCACTTTTCAGGTGGAGGGTATGCCGCCCACTCGTCTCCGTGGAGATGTTACAGCTTTGCCTGGAATGTTGCACAGTATGGCACTAAACTTATCTATCTCCACGGAGGCAAGTGGGAGACACCTCCAGGCCAAGTCACAGGTCAGACCTGTGGAGGCGATGCCACTCAACTTAAGAATGCTTTGTGTTATTTAGCCATAAAAACTTTGGTAATTGGATAAAGTTTTACGTTATACTGTTGAAGATCACAAGCAAAGCAATAACATCTGTAGCAAAAAAAGTTACACGGTGTACCTTTAAATCCCGCACATTCAACATGTTTCAAAGTACAAACTACACAAACACACTGGCTGTATAGAGCTGTTATAAGATTGTGGTGTAGAGGGCAGGATTGTCACTGGTGAAGCTGGCACAGTATCTATGGCTAAAATGTGTTGCCCCGGCAACACAGACATAAGAGTGTGTTTTGTGTGTGTGTGAGACCTAAACATGGTGACAGTAAGGATGACAGTTAGGAAAAAAGCCTATAACAAAACTCCTAATGCGTGGGACAAGACACAATTCCCAAGATGAGGTTTTGACATAATTTGTAATGAATAAATTGTGCAGTCCAGTTTGAACTCACAGTGTTGTATGTATTTTGTTTTATATTTTTATTGTCACAATACCACTGCGTTTTGGAACTACAGCTTCTCAAGGAGGTGACACCAACTAGCACTTATCCCTTTTTATCAATCCAAATGTAAACACATAATTAAAGATCACAAAATTATTTTTCTCATGATACAAAATTGCCTCATGAGAAAAATAATTTCTCATGAGAAATTATTTTTCTCATGAGGCAATTTTGTATCGTGAGATCTTGTGGCAGAAGATCTTGTCCCATCCCTGCTCCTAAAACATTTCAAATTAACGTGGCTTAACAATCCAGACAGAGAAATTCACACATGTTGAAAGATGGTCTGGTGTCTCCAAATCCAACATCATAGATGGATTGGATCAATGAATCCACAAATCATAATTCAAATATACAATTCTGCAGGTCAAAGCAGTTTAAATGTTATTAAAAACGTAAAATTTCAAATTTTAAATCATAAAAATGTACATTTAGCCTGCTGTATTCAGACTGAAAACTAACAGCTTCAGTTTATCTTACAAAGATGGTGTGCACACTTGATATTTCATATTCTTAATGCATTGTTTCTATGTTTGTATTGCAAATGACAAGTAAGAAAAAATATTTATATAAACATTGCAAAAGAAAAATTAAATTCTGTCAATTGGACAAAAAAAAGTTTTTGGAGTGAAGACGTATCGCTGCTCAAAACTATATATAAACATTTTAAGGTAAAACTTGAATGTAACAAATTAGATAGTGTAAATTGATAACAAAATAATTCATATTGCAATATATTTTGTTGTTTGTAACCACAAATGTATTTAAAGGCCCTGTACCTGACTTTTCCATGTATTTGAGCACAGTTTGTCTTGCCCCAGTACATATATATTGCATAAGCAGTTCTTGAGATCAAAATAAGTCCGCTGTGTGCTGTCTGCATCTAATTAGAAAGCATTTTATCGTCAGGGAATCAGGAAGTGCGTGTTAGCATGGTGTTAGCGTGATAGTTGTCGTTATCTTAACCATCGCAGCAAACTTTTCTTATGATGGCGTACGAAACTGTTTCTGCCTTATACACAGAACATAAGTTGGTTTGCTACTTTCCTCTTCGGGCGTCGCACAACAAAAATTTTAAATAAATTGTGCTTTACTTTGCAGTCTGAACTTCGCCTCGGTAGCAGGTGCAAAACCACGGGGAATTTGATCTGTGCAAAACATACTATTTTTGAACCTACGGGGGAAATATCCAAATAACAACTTGCTGTGTTGGTTCTGCTGGCACTACGCACTGTACAACAACAACCAGAGAGCGCCCGGCGTCCTTGAGCCTACCCCAGGACCGGAGCCCTGGACGCGGGAGGCCGGTGTGGGTGTCTGGCCTGAATTTACCCGGAAGAATTTGGCTAAAGCGAGTTATTCTTAGAGGAGCTGAGAGGAGGAGAGCGGGACGATTAGCGGGGAGGACGGAGGAGGGAAGAGGCCAGTCAGCAGAAACGTGCGGGGGGGGAGGAGGAGGAGGGGCATCCAGGGGCCAGAGCGTGCGGTCCCAGCCTGGACTATTACCGGAGCTTGTGTCTGGGAGGAAGTGGTTTCGCTGCTATTGATATGAGGCCTGCAATGTGGAGTTGTACAGTATATGTGGAGAGTGTATGAACATGTGCACTGTGAGGAGCTCTGGGCCTGTTGCCATAATAACTATATCGGCATGTTGTTCAAAACACGGTAGATGGAACAACAGTTTCTGGGGGTTAAAATTCACCGTGGGTACTTTTTCTTTGTACTAGTGGGAAGTTGGTCAGTGGTAAGAGCCCTCGTCCGCCTACCCGGAGGTCGGAGGATCGATTCTCGCTCGGAAACGAAGTTGTGTCGTCGTGTTCTTAGGCAAGACACGTCACCCACCTTGCCTAGTATGAAAGTGGTTATGTGTGTGAGTGATTGGTGGTGGTTGGGCGGGCCAATGCAATTTTTTTTTTTTCAGCACTACCATTAGATTGTAGCTGTAGAAGGTTGGAGTTGGGTGAGGGTTCCAGTTGTAAAGTCGAAAACAAAAAAACTGTACACTTTCTGTACAGTAATGATTCAAACAAGTAATAAAAACTATGAACGTGATCAAATGAGTTAAAATACGGAGCCAATGATGTTGATTTAGTAACCCAGACTTTGTTATAACCTTATGTTCTGAAATGCATAGGGTTCTTATATTGGTTTAGCAGTTCACGTTTCCAGCAATCCTTATCCAGAAAACCAAGACTAAAGCTTCTAATTGAATTATAAAATATCGCAAGTTTATATTTGTCCAAAATTGTTCAGACCTAGTGCACATGATACTAAACCTGACTTGCTCGTAGTGGTATTTGACAATCAGCATCTCAACTTAATAACTTACATTACGTGTTTTGGCCGTTCGGAGATGTTATTAGGAGATGGGGGTAGAGAATAAGGAGCGACATTCGGCATACTCATCTGGAACATAATTTAGCTTCTATAGTTGTGTGTAGTCTGTAGCTGATTATCTGACATTATTAAAGGTGCACTACGTAACTTTTCTGGTGGAAGGTACATCACCTGCTTAGTGCTTTGCCAGGAATGCTCCACAGCGTGTAATTAAATTGATATAATATCGTTATATTATATCAACCTGTAACTTGACCTACTGGCGTCATCTGCTTGAAGATAGATCAGTTTAATGCCATACTGTGAAATATTATAGGCAAAGTAATAACATCTTCAAGGAGACAAGCAGTTGGAGACCCCTCCCCCCAGCCCCATTCCCCACCGAAAAAGTTACATAGTGCATCTTTAACCAACTCAGAGCGTGGTTACCTTCAAGTAGAGGTATTTTTCTTACTGTAACCCTCTTTCCAGTCTAACCCGATAAACAGAATGAGTATGTGTACTTGTAAGGATGCATGTGCAGGATGCTTGTTGCACATTCCCTATCATACACCCTCGGCCTCTGCTTTCTTCTCCTTGACTTTGGCTGAGGAGGACTTCTTGGACACCTTCTTGTCTCCCGTCTCCTTCGTCGCCTCCTTCGTCACTTCCTTTCCCTCCTTCTCTTTGTCCTTTTCTCTCTTCTCCTTGGACGACGATGATTCCTTTTTCTCCTTCTTTGCCTCCTTCTTACCCTCCTCTTTAGGTTCCTTCTTCTTGTCTTTAGCTGGCTCTTTCTTCTCTTTCTTCACCTCCTCGGCTGGGTTAGTGTCGTCCTTCTTCTCGTTGGGTTCTTTATCTGAAAGAGAGAGAGGGCAGAGAGAGCGGGGATCAGCAGGGGAGCTCGGATGGTCTGCTTGGACAAGGTGATATCGCGACACTTGGGATAAGGGCGAGAACAGCGAAGAGCCGCTACTGTAAGCGTCACGTGAGCACTGCGTTCAGAAGTAGCTGGAGACACTGTAGAAATAAATACAAAGTAAAGGCAAGACAGTACACAATGAATATCCAAATGAAAATAACACTCTTGACTAGTTTAGATATATTAACTTCCTAAATGGACAAAAATTAATTCATTTGTTTCAAGATGTTTCAAATTTCTTTCCATACACTCATTCTTATTTACGCCAACCATATGTTATTTACCAATGGGGCAAGAAAAGTGTCCCTAGCTCTAATAAAGCTCCAACACACATTTATTACAGTAAAGAGAACACAACTTTTGAAACATTCTCCATCGCGATAGATATGTTTCATGCCATACTGTCGAAGATTATAACCAAAGGAACACCAACAATTTCCATGAACAAGAAAGAGAATTTCAGTGCAAAAAACTAAACAAAACAAAATTAAGAAAAAAAATGCTTATATTTTTACATTTATTTTTGGCTGAAAAGTTAATACTGGGGCTTTAATGAAACTAATTACATAATAATTTTTACAATCAAATAATATGATCTGAATCACAGGCCAGTCAGTGGTTCTCAACTGATGTAGCTTTGGGATCCATTTTGAAGTTAAATCCTTTCGGTAATATGACCATATTTACTTTTGTCGACTCAAGCATTGGATCATAAAACTGACTATCAAAAAGTATCGAAACCACTTTGGATCCCGACACACCAGTTGAGAATCACTGATACAGAAAATTAAATTCCATCAAATAAAAATGACCTATTGAGCCCTCAGAAACTCAGCGCCAGAGAATACATAGCTTCATACGGATGGGAATAAAACCAAACATAACTGTACAGGTATGTTCTGATGCGCAAACAACAATATCTTGCACAGCCCTAAGAGCACAGTTAAGCATCTGAACACAACCTAATTACATTTTGATTTTAGGAGCATTTTAGTACAGAAATGCCATCAAAATCCAACCTCGTCATCTCTGTGTGACAACAGAGCTCTCCATCGCTGTTTAATTGCATTTGGCTATATACTTTAAGACTCCAAATATATCTTGGACATGTCTACACCAGAACATAAAAGACAGAGGCATGGTCTACTACAATAGCAACACTGTGGACAATATTTGAAGAATTCCAGCTATTTACATTGTAGAAGAAAGCATTACGTTAAATGATGTCGACGTGAGAGAGGCGCGCTTGTTTTTATAATTGCAATGTTTATTCAAGCTTATATTTGAAGGCGTAGTCATTTTGTGTGATTTTATGCGATTTGGATAATTCCGTAAAATATGAAAACTCATTTCTCAGTTTGACAGTGTTAAACATACTCCAGATTGTGTTTTTGTGTACATGGGTCCGGAAAGCACAGTCACTAATTCAGCCGTCTTTGAATCAAATTACTGGTGTTTGTTGTCTAATCACTAAATGGGGTACCTGGCAGAAGACAATATGTAATGTGTATCAGTCTAGTAAGATTTTTGCAAAGGCATACAAAAACAGTGATTCACTTGAAAATACGTGGAACTGGAAAAAAGTATTAACTGTACTGTGTATTACAACTACAAATACTTAGATCTCAAAATGGCACCACATAACAGGAAGCAGGATTTTAAAGAAGACATATTGTGCTTGTGTCTGCTATGTAGTTATAATCTATGACGCCTGTGGATCATTATGTTATATTTCGGGCTTTAAAATCATAATATTGATCTAAAAGTTCACTGATTTCTGGGTTGGAAAATTGCGGGGCCAAATAGGAGCCGATGTCGTCGTAAACATCATCACAATAAAGTGCAGCTCTGTCAGACCATGCCTTGCAGATCACGCTAGCGAGCAGTGTTTTTTTTTTTTCATTTGTGCCAAAATGACTACGTGATGCTGCCGAATCCTACGTGTACCACTGGTTAAGAAAATAAAGTTGGTGAACCAAGTAAGTACAGAGCAGTGGGCGTATAATGGTGGCGGTGAAAATGGGGGGAGATCAGAGCAATGACGTCTTAATACAGGACGAGCAGTGGGCGTATAATGGTGGCGGTGAAAATGGGGGTAGATCAGAGGAATGACGTCTTGAATACAGGACAATAAAGATTACGCAAACATGGATGAATCACTCTAAATACAACTTCAAGAGGGTAAATGAGAAGGAAAAACAATTATAACATGGTTACAAGCTCTAAAAAGTCGATTTTGCATAATAGGTCTGCTTTAAAAGATATTCTAAACTAATATATTTTAATTTGGCCTGATTGCATCTGCCATTAGAACTATTTCTACAAATGATTCTTTTCCATCGCCACAGACAGCACCCCAAATATTTATGTTACTGCGAGTACAAAAATGAGGCCTGCATTGTGTATTGCCTTGGGTGGATCTAAGCAATAGTGATGCCATTGTTTTTGGCGACAAGATATAAACAGAATGTCTCGTGAATGAGGATTACTGTCACAAACAGAGCTACATTTAACAGTGAAGTAGACTTCTTCTAATGATCAGGCATGACACAGGCACCTGTTACATGACAAAAGACCATCCTCTCCCCCTACTCTCCCCCTCCTCTCCCCTTCCTCGCTCCCTCTTGGTCCCTCCCCCTTCATATCATCCCTGCTGTGTGATGCTTTGATAACCCACTGTCTGCTTATGCTGAGACTCTCTCCTTATCTCCCTTATGTTTGTGTGTGAGCCGGCCCAGCACTGTCTGCCCGCGGTGCATTCACTGACTCCACACACTTCTGTAATCAGCAGCCTCATCGTCTACGGCTTAAAGAGATTGTGAGCAGAACAACTGTTGTCGCCCGCTGTCACAGGATATGGACTGAATAAATAGTAAGAAAGTGAACTTTAAATGCAGTTGTTGACGTTGGAGAAGTGAAGGTGACACAATAACATCAGGATGACAGAAGCAGACGGTGATTGTTAGACGTGGTTAGAACTTGGTAAAATGATCTGTTTGTCTCAAATAGATAAATTAGCAATAACTTTGAATAGACTATCAATATTATTTTGTTTACAAACAGGAATTGTATGTAATCTGTCTGTGACTGCAACATCAGGTAGAATAGACAAGGCAAACTGATTGGCAACTTACTCACTAGGGTGTTCCTCAGGGATCCGTCCTAGGGCCACCACCAATTATTATTTTATTTAAAATTTGCAACAATTGAGCAGAATATAATATCCTATTAAATTCATTAACATCATCATGGAAGACCAAGGTTCACTATGAAAAATATGAAGTAATGGACGCATTTGCAATTATGTCAGTACAAGATTGATAATATAACCTTGATTATTTTTCATAAAATGTAGCTGTTCATCTATATCAGATAAAAAAAATAAAAAAATAAAAAAAATAGCTAAGAGATAAAATACTGTATCCTAAGAAGACAAGATGAAGATTCCTAACCTATCTTCATTTTTCACTTCATGAGACAGCACTAGCACTAGTTTAGCACTTTGTATATGTAAATATGTTACAATGTACAAATATGACTAAATGCATGCATGGATGGAAATCCTGAGCACAGCATTGTTGATTTTTAACAGAATCTCAAAATTTTATATTTGGATGTGAACATTTTAGTTACAAACATACAAAAGATACATTTAACATTTTATATAAGCAGTACCTGACAATTTATATATATCTTTTTCATTATTAAATAAAGGAACAACTCCAAACATGTGTTCTGACTTTGATCACTACCTTCAAACATGTACTTCACTTCAGTGAAAGTGCATACATGTGTGTGGTCACATGTGTAGCTGCCAGGCCTATGTGTCAATGAGGTTAGCATGTGTGAGCGCTGGGCTAATCCTACAGCGACACGCTAATCCTGACGGACGCTAACTGTCTGCTCTGAGTGCCCTGCAGTGCCCCCGAGACAGAGGGAACAGCAGCTGAGTCTACACATAACACCAACACAAGGTTAGGACATGCACGCGGGAAAGTCAAAGGATGAAGTGACAAAGCAGAACGAGAAATGGTCAAATGTTCATCAAAAAGTACAACATCTGAAGCGCAAATGAAAAGTCTAATATCTCTCGGATTACTGGGCCTATTCTTAGAAATAAAAACTGGCATCTTCTCTGCTAGCATAAAGAAACAAAAGTGAAATTAATTTTTTCACAATAGCTTCAGAAAGTGGTGTCAAGAGACCGCTGCAAAGATGTGATTGTTGTCAGTTGAAAAAACGCATGACAAAGTTCCACATTTGTGGATCAAAATTTCTTTCAAAATCTATGACATATTTGACCCTTCCTTCAATGCGAGTGGGGCTACCTACATTAATTCTCTGGCTTGTTTTGTCAGTATTTAACATATTTTTGCTTTACAATGTTTTATTAATTTTATCTTTAGTTGCTGTCTTTATTTAGCCGTTTTGTGTATTTTTGTTTTTGTTTTTTTGTAGTTTCAAAATGATTTCACATTGCCTTTAATTATGTTATCCCTTCAAAACCACTTGACTCAGGGGTTAAAGAAATTACTAATTATTTATGTCACTGCTCTTCAATTACACAGCCCCACATTCAAATGAAACTCAATTACAGAAATACATTGAACAGATTTGGTATCACTGAATGCTTTCTCCAAAACATTCCCTGGACATCAAGCTGACAGATAACAACAAACAAAGGCTTTACGTCCTCAGCGCAGGGCCTGGCTGAACTTGGCTTGAACTCTGGCTGTTTCTAATAGAAATAACCCTTACACCTGGGATCAAAGTTGAACCTTAAGTGTCCATTTCAACGACAACTCCCAATGGGGGACTGGTCACTGGAGGCATGGGTCACCCTTCGCTCTAGTTGGGCGTGGAGGTCTTCAGGGTCAACCCCTGCTTGTTTTTAGAAGCAGAATTTGACAACCAAGGTGAAGTGAGGTTTGATCAACCCACCCCACGCCACCTATGCAAATGTACGGACATCAGCACGGTGGCAGAGAGGTCAACCTCACAACAAGAAGGTCATAGGTTCGATTCTTAGACCATGTGAAACCTTTCTCTTTGGCGTCTGCATGTTCTCCCTGTGTATACGTGAGTTTCTTGCAGGGAACAAATTTGTCTAAAGAGTTTGGGAATCGAATGCTATTAGCCATCAAGGAGGCAAAATGTCCATAGAAATTTTTAAATGTGATACAAAAATTGCCTACCCACCCCACACGCCCACTTCTCTATACCTACTATTTGATTTTACTTTTTAAAATGGTGACACACAGCACTTTGTTGTGATGACGTTTACATTGACACACCATAAAGGGGCAGACAGAAATAATATGTTGCAATTTTAGATATCCAAAATGTAAAATGATGCTCCATGGGTGTCTTTTAGCAGACAAAAGCAGAATATTAGTGATGTGACATTCATGAACAAGTCGGTTCTTTTGAACAGTTGGAACTGAATCTCATATTTTAAAAAAAGCAATATGCATGCATTTTACCCTGATTAATGCTGAACCAACACAAGAATCAGCTCAGAAGAAGAGTGGGCAACACGGGTGATAATTACTGTAGTGTGTTTTATTTTGATTATGCAAAATTTCAAAGGATAAACACAGTGGATTTCTCTGTGTGATTAGTTTGTTGTTAAAATTTGTTCTCACTTTGGCTTCTATCATATATTAAAAGAGTCTTCTGAACTGCTCTTTGAAATGAACGGATCCCAAAGGAGCCAAAAGACCCATCACTACAGAATATGTCCTCTTTACAATCTACATTTGTTTAACATTAGACTTAAACCTTGGATTTGTGATCTCTGTATGGGACTGTTTGTCACTGGCTGATTTGATGGGATAAGTCAAATGCTTGAATAATGAAAACTTTGAATTTTTCTTTGTTATTATCAGTTTTGCTTCTCCATTTTGACCCGAACTCTAATGTCTGAAACTGAATAATCCAGAAAGTAAAACCAGAGAGCCACATTACATTAAAAACACACATTTAGCACTATGAACATTTCCATTCTCTTCTCCCATAGGTGCTGCGGTCCTTTCTGAGTTAGCTTTCCAGACCGGCGCAGGAAATAGAAGCGAGTGTGAGAGAGCAGGAGTCTCAGGGGAGCAGTAGCACAGATTGATAAACATTGACGTTGTAAGACAAGATGGCCGCTTCCCTTGGCTACGGAAAGCCGGAGGGGTCAGGTCACATCTTGTCAGTGGACTACTACAACAAACTAATAGACTGGAGAGCCGTAGACTAAACAGAGGAGAGTGCAGTGACGTTAGGCCCAGTTCGCATGGGACCGCAGCTACCTGGCAACGTCTCAGAGCTAACACAAGAACGTACAATTTGATGGAGGGAACATGGAAGTGTGGACATTAGGGCCGCAAGATTAATTGCAATCTAATCGAAATCGCTATTTGAATTGACGCAATTAGCAAATTGCAATGGCTGCAGTTTTTGAAGGACCATAATTTCCTCCACAAACAAAACCCTGTAGTTTAGATCTATACAAACATGTTCCGAAATGTGATTTTTGAATTTGTTCATCAGTTCATTCATCAGTTCTTTTTGTCAAAGAAATGCAAATCACTTGTCAGAAAAATCAGGGAGATAAGTCCTTCAGCCCTAGTGGACATTGTGCCTGCACATTGATCCTCAGAGAGCCATTGTCATATTGTCTTCCAAATTATACAGGAGATGACTCAAAATAAGAAGTTAAGGTTAGTAAAGAAGAAACAGTGTAGTGTAACAAAATGATTGCAGATGTGTAAGTTCTTGGATACTCCCATCCCAAAGAACAGGGTCCATTTTAATGCTCTGTTTGTGTGTCTTTGGTATCAAGAAAACTAGAGTAGGGTGGGACTTTTGAGTCTATCCTAAATTCTGTAGCAATCAGCCTTTGCCATTCAAGTGAGTCTCTGCACTGGCTCCTGTGGCTCAGAGAATAGACTTTAAAGCAGCTCTGCTTGTTACAAGTCTCTCCATGCACCAAAGTACATCTCCCACATGTTAGTGCCATATGAACCATCTCGCACTCTGAGGACTTCAGGGACCGGCCTCCTGCTGGTGCCCAGAGTCTGGTCTAAACACAGGGAACACAGGCAGTAGATATGACATACATAGAGGTAATTCCATAAAATAAGCAATCGATCTAACGTTAACAGAGCCAAAATGCTTTCCTTGCGTCTGTCCCTGCATTTTGGATGGGATTTTCTGCATTGATGAAATAAGTAGAGGGACTCCATTTTAAAACTCAGCGCTACTTCCTGTATTTGTGAACTTTTCTTATACATTTTTCCCTCCACAAACTGCCACATAACTACGATAAATATTTACCACAGGTACTATTCCACCAAACCAAGTAATACTTAGAAAAACATGAAAACCTGTCATATGGACTATAATCTCGACTGTAGTTCGGAGGGCAACACTTGTTTGTCTTTTGCCACAAAGAGCAAACCGCAGTAACAAAAGGTCCAGTGTGGAAGAGATAGGCTAAAAAAGAGGAGCCGCGCTATCTCCGGCCTGTTCAAAGCGCTCCGGTTCTGCTTGGATTCTCCTGTAAGCGAAACATCACTGCAGAGCATTCATCTGCAGACAGCCATAGTCAAAATACAGGCGGCCCCACAGAACGCCCGCATCGCCCAATCAGCATCCAGGAGTCCACAGATCTACTGAGAGGAGGGAGGGGAGAGAGAGTGCATCTAGAAATAGTGATGGCATCTACAATTCAAAACAGAGGGTTGGAAGACAGTGTGGGAACATAGGAGATTTGGGACAGTTATCTGCAAGAGGTATGTGCAAAACAACTGGAGGCACACAGACGTCCAGCAAAAACATAATTAGTTTGACACTGTAGTGATGCAATTTAAAATAAAAAATATAATACAATAAAAATATTTCTAGTGAAAAAGAATCTTGTTTATGTACAAGTCATTATGATGCAAATGATAAAAAGTGTAATACTTTTTTTGCAATACTTAAAGATTCTGTACCAGATTTTTCCATATACACTGCCTGGCCAAAAAAAAAGTTGCCACCTGGATTTAACTAAGCAAATAGGTAATAGGTTGCTGCAGTTGGTCAGGTCTAGGTTCAGCAACAGTCTGTGCTCAAAGAATGAGGTCAGCTGACCACCTGAATATACTGAATGACCAGGTTATTCCATCAGTGGATTTTTTCTTCCCTGATGGCACGGGCATATTCCAAGATGACAATGCCAGGATTCATCGGACTCAAATTGTGGTTCAGGAGCATAAGACATCATTTTCACACATGGATTGGCCACCACAGAGTCCAGACCTTAACCCCATTGAGAATCTTTGGGATGTGCTGGAGAAGGCTTTGTGCAGCGGTCAGACTCTACCATCATCAATGCAAGATCTTGGTGAAAAATGAATGCAACACTGGATGGAAATCAATCTTATGACATGGCAGAAGCTTATCGAAACAATGCTGTGCTGTAATCAAAGCTAAAGGCGGTCCTTTTTTTTGGTGGCGACTTTTTTTTTGGCCAGGCAGTGTATTTGAGCAAAATTTGTCAATACAGATATATTGTATATGCAGCTCTTGAGGTCAAAATAAGTCAGCTGTGTACTGTCTGCCTCTAATTTGAAAGTGTTTCATTGTCTGAAAATCAGCAAGTGTGCAGTTAGCGTGCTAGTTGTTGGTAGTTTTATTGTCACTGCAAAACCTCATTCTTGTCTCTGAAAGTTGTGAAAAGCACTTAGAAAGTCATCGTGGTGAGCAATTAGGAACTGTTTAAAGTGAACTAGTTTTGTTTTTCATGTTTAAGACAGTAAAAATCAGGTATAGCATCTTTAACCTCCTAAGACCCAAGCTCTTGCATGGCTTTATCAATTTCACTTTGTTATTTGGGCTTATTGGGACATGATGAGTGTAAAAATAAAGAATTATCTTTTTACATTATGAGAGAAATGATGTCCACATATGAGGATATTTTTTCAACTTTTTAATGATTTTGATAGAACAAAATAAAATTGCATTTGAATAATGATTTGCAAAAACTATTTATTAAGTGCCTGAACACAGCAAAATTTTTCCTGAGTGTAAAAACAAAATGAGAAACAAAAATTGTGCTGGAACAATGAGGCTCACTTGAAGTGCTGCAAACAGGTGCAGAAAGACATGTGCCTTTAACAAAGTCCATCTTAAATCTAAACTATAATGTGTTAAACTCTTCTGTCACCTTTAAGTGTCAGTTTAATTACCTCATATGTGGACACCAGGACCTTGTAGAGAAAAAAAAATGTATTGTGGCCTAAACAACCCAAAATGTGTTGTCCACATATGTGGACGCCAGGTCCTAGGAGGTTAACTAAATAAGTTATCATCCAGTTGTTCTCTAAGGTTCACTCTAGGTCGGGGAATGGGTCTCCTACGACATCATAACGTTCCATGTGATTGACTTTTGGGTCAGACAAATATCGCAAATGTGTTATGTGGCAATTCTAATATTCTAAATGTTACAAACTAAATTTCACAACTAACTATAAGAATTTTCTAATGAGCTGTAGGTAACATTTAGGAACAAAACAATGTTTTTATTGCACTGAAATATCTTGTGAAATATACATATTTACAGTTCGCAGACTTGTCTCTCCACAAACCTGACTCCAAAGTGTTCCACAGCATGGCATCAAACGTACCTATTGTCATGGAAAATGTCCCTATATGGCTTTAACTTGGTATCCCCATGGATTTCAGGTTTTGAGGTTTGCTGCTACATAGTAATATGCAATGTAAATCCATGTTCTTTGGCTGTGTAATGCTGGATAGACAGCCTAACAAATAGGACTGGACTATTTGGCAAAAATATCAGATTTTTCTGACAAGCATTGCAATTGCGATCAGAATAATGTATTTCAAAACATGTTAAAGGTCTTAACTACAGGGCCTAGCTTTTTCATGCAGAATGAGACAGGATATTTTGTTGTTTTTTGGATTAAATTATGGTACTTAAAAATTGGCGTCTTTGTGATTTGCCAATTGCGTCCATTCAAATTGCGATTTCGAGCTTCCAACCCTACTAATAAACTCAAAGCAAACAGGAGAGTAACAGACAAGTGTAATGTCTGGAACTCCCTTATTCAAATGGCATCAAAGCAATTGCAGAAATGATTACAAACCGCCCAGTCTCCCTAATAAACCGTACATTTACACTCATTTTAAACCCTATAACATCCTGCAGACTACACACAAAACGCTAATGCAGACGAGAAGGGAGAGGCGTTTTGCACTCAAAGCATTGGAAAAAGAGGCAACGGATGCACAGACGGCATGATTCATAGATTTGAAATAAAGGAACAATAAAAAGCCGCGGATGAGAGCCCACTGCTCCGACAAGGCTCTGGGTGTGGTCTCGTGGGTGGGTTCAACTCCCAGCGGTCTGCTCGGGGTATACTATTTTCTCTGCTAAAGCAACGCCCTACCAAACACACACACACACACACACTCCTGTCTCTCCAATGCACAGGAAAATATACTGTCTCCGTTCCCAGACATTTTGAAGGAGGATATGAAGTGCTAGGGACGTAAAACTAGCAAGTACATAAACACAAGTGGAAGGGGACGCTAACAGACACAGAGGATTCAAGCTGAGTTAGACTAAATGCAGCAGGCCACATCACACGGCGCGTTTACGAGAGCGGCACGACAGAGCGGACAGGAGCTGGGAATGTGCACGAGCAGTTTTGGAAAGAACATACAAATAAAAAGAGGAAAATGGCTGGGAGCAATTGGCTGTGCTTGGAGTGAAAGTTTAAGGACAACAGAGAGATCTTTGGAAAGCTTTGTAGAAGTAGTTGGTTTCTTTTCAAAGCAGCAAAGGAGGGCAGTAGGTCATTTGTTGAGCACAGGGATGGGACTGTATGAAATTTCCATTGTATGATAACCATAACCAAAAATACCACGGTAGGACGGTATAACATAGAGTTGCGTATTTTATAAAGGGACTTCTTCAGTTAAAAAAGTGTTAGTATATGATATATTGCTCCTTGGTTATGTCCTACTTTGGTGTGCAGAGATTTGGTGAAACACAGATCAATTAATATCAGGGCAAAAAAGCAGCCTGCAGTTAGGTAGAAAAATACTGTAGGCTTTTGATATGTAGTTTGACCAAATACAGTTATAGAATCAACGGATTTTGTTAGCAGTTTTAGCCAATAATGTGCTTCTGCTCATTAATTACCTGCATGGGTTTATATGAAATCTCATCTGGCGCAGCGAACAGCCAAACAAAGTGGATATAGGAGTAGCATTTCATCCTCTGAGTTGTTTGGACAAGTTTGAGGAAGGAAAACATGCAAAAGAGAACAGAGGACGACGATTTGAGGTGCCACTTTTAAACACGTCTTTTAGAAAACCATGTGGAAAACCATTTTGCACAGCCAGAGCGCGCGCCTTTCTTTACTATAGATGTCGGACGCACGAACACTATATCGGCTCTGAACTTTTATTATACTCTTAGCTAGCATAGCTCTTAACTCTGTGCATGTTTATGGGTACGCGTGGGTGCTCCGTGGCGTGGTCCGCTCTGGTACAAGGCAGGTGTCAATACCATCAGAAGTCCATCGTCATCCTCACTGATACCGTGGAATTTTAACACCGCGGTATACCTTAATACCAGTTATTGTCCCATCCCTAGTTGAGCATGATTATAGTTTATGTTGACGATAAGATAAGAGTTTGACATTCTTTAACCAGTGACAATGGGTCAACCTGTCAGTGCCCCATTGCTCCAAAAATCTAGAAAAAAAAACATCTTTTGAGGTTAAGGTTCTCTTTAGTGTCCCCATAGAGAAATTTGTCTTCTGCATTTGAATCATCCTTCAGTGCCACTGGGGCAAGCTGTTAGAAGCGGTCAGGACTACCTTAGCTGGAGGATTCTACCTATGGTGCATTTTTTGGTTGATGGGAGAAACATGCAAACTCTGCACAGAACCAGTCGAACCCCAAACTGTGAACCAGTCGAACCCCAAAGCGGTGAAACGAGAGTGCCTCACGGCTTCCTGGGCTTATCAACGAAACGGGTGATTTGTTATATAGTCCTCTTCCCTTCATCTGAATTTATACCATGACATTCAAGAGGCATGCACAACTGTTACTCTATGCAACTTTGAAAACTTTCTGGTGAGCCTCAAACTACCCACTATCTCTCCATTACTTTCCTCTTACCTTCGTGCTGGCATTGTGTGGAAAAACACTCTAACTTGGCCTGGTGGCATCTTCTGCTTGTGTCCTTGGAGATATAAGTTTAATGTTACACTGTGGAATAGTGTTGTCACGATACTAAAATTGCAAACTCAATTTCAATACTAAGGAATAGACTCGATACTCAATACAGATTCCGATACCACGATGATAATAAAAACACT
>KN470801.1:52506-63553 GCA_000787095.1 Periophthalmodon schlosseri | reverse complement strand
CTTAGACAATAGAATGTGATTTTTCCCATTTCCCAAGATCATTCTAAAGTTATTCAGGAAAGGTTCATTTCTGTCCGGTGAATGTGACTTCTTTAGTATCGATACCTGTCAAATATCAAATAAGTATCTGGTTTTGATACTTTTGACAACCCTACTGTGGAACATTCCAGGCAAAGCGTTTACTTATCGAGAAAAGTTACATAGCGCAGATTTAAACACACAGAGATTAAAAGACTCCAAGGCTGCAGTAAAAACCCTGTGTGTCATTTGGCTTCTGTTACCCCACTCACAATGGCTTAGCTAAGTCTGTCCGCTCTCCGCTGGTTGAGACTACACTGTATTCTTATGGGTCTTTGTTGCGGTCAGCTCCAGTCCATCCCCGGGGATCGTTTTAGCACTCCACTCACTTGGCAACGCACTCCCTACACAAACCCCAAACCATTATTTAGCCTGCTTTTCACAGAAATCCCTGGCCCGCACACACCCACCAAATATGCCATGTATGCTTTTGTTGCTAATTTAACCTACGTGTGTGCAGACGGCTCGGTTTTAAGGCCGCAAAATGGCCCAGGCCCAGCATCGCACGTACATTCGACCGATGAAATTTGATTCCGCTGGCTGCCCGTACAAGCTGAAATAATAAGAGGTGGTTGCACAAAGTGTTTGTCCTGTAACCAAAAGCATGCGGCTCCGGGGTCTTAAAATAGCTGATGGGTGAGTTAATGCTCGTTATTTCTGACGCCGTGAATAAAACTGCGAGAAAGAGGTAATTCTGTGACAATTTAGAGAAAAGCCCACAAAAATGTAATGTAATAGAGGTAGAGTAAATAGATAGAGTAAAAGGAAAATTCAAATCTGTCAACTGGACAAAAAGTTGTAGGAGTGAAGACGTTGCTGCTCATCAAAGCCGCTTCTACACACCTATTGTTTACAGTTTATGTTTGTAGGCCAGGTCTAATGAGCACTAAGTGTGAACTGTGCCCAAGACATACTTAGCATAATCATTCAGGCCCCTAATAGGTGCTCTCACACCTATTAGCATACTGGCTAGCACTATTGTTTTCTTTGTTTTGATTTGGGTCTGAGGATGAAGTTATAAATAGGAGATATGTAATAGAGGTAGTTGTAGCTAAAGAACTCACAAATATCACAAGGACTCATCTTGCAGGCTAGGTTATTCCAAGAGTGTACTGAGCCTGACACTGAGATTAATGTTCTATTTATCTAATTTATTTATTTCAACATTTGTAGACTCTGGAAAGAAATGGGTGTTGCACATGTTTGTTGAAATTCTCAATAAATCAGACTCCATCCTCAACTTAAAGCTAACTTTTCAAAGTGAGGCTTATGGTGTTGATAAAATAAAACACATTTTTCATTGTTAAAACAGTATGGTACACTGCTACAAATACAAAAACCTTATGGTCCAAAGATGTGGAAAACTGCATCACAAATGTCAGTACATTTCTTGTCTGTCTCAAAGATAGAGATCTTGTTGACACTAAAATGATCAAGTTCAACAAGTAAGAACAGTAAATTGCCAAGCCAGATTCATAGAGCTTTGACCACCCTAGGTATAAAAGACTTCTTAAATTACTACTAATCTATGGAGGTTTTTCCAGCATAAGTGATTAGCAATTCAGGAGCTAATCGTTACGTCAACTGAAACTGCAACACGTTCCCCGACACTTAACAGACTGATATGTGTCAGAGTAGTGTTCTTCACGATGTAGACATGCTTCTAATTAACTCTGCACGATATATGTAACAAAAAAACACCATGTGGAAAAACGTATTCTATCACGGTCAGCTGATGACTTCTTTTCATTTGCATATTTAGCGGGGTTAACATATGTACTGTATATATAGCTTGTATCAGAACAGCATTAACTCTGGCTGTGCTCCCATGTTTGGACTTGGTATCACTCCCCAGCCTGTGCCATGACAGAGTCGGCTGTGTGGAATGTCAGGATAACCGCAGAGGTGTTTTCCATCAGCGGGCCTAAGGAGTGCAGTGCTTCCCTCACTAATCTCTCCTATGACACACATGAACCACTCCTCCGCATGTGAACACAGCACCGCCAGCTCTGACCTTGGCCGAACATGGGGCCAATTAAACCAATATTTACAGAGATTTTCGGGGAGCAGGGGCGGGCTGTTTTTCTTGTCGCTTCTTTGGTATGGAGGGAGGGAGGGAGGAAGAGGCTACACCCAGGCTGGCGGCCTCATACAGATGACCTGCTGGGGGAAGCCCTCTCCATTCCCAGCCCTCACCTCAGCTCCACAGGTGCACATAACAGAACATGGTCAGTTCCATTCAGTTACTGTGTGGGTTATTCAATATATTAAATTCCAAGGGCCAAAGTAACTTACAAACACTCACGTTGCTGTATTGAGTAGATTTTTTGGGGGGGGGTAACTGTACTTTTTTGAGTTAATTGAATTGAGCTTTAAACTTATTTGTTAATTAATCAGGTTTTGTATAAAAGACACTAAAATTGCGTAAAAAAGTAACAAGGTAAGTATTTTTGCATGCATACTTTATACTTTTACGTAAAGGATGCATATACTGTGTACGGCCTGCATGTAACTGTAAAGCGTTTTATTGTCCAAAAACTAGGAAGTGTGCGGTTAGCATGCTAGCTGCCGTTAGCTTTACCGTGACAGCAAAATTCCAGTCTGGTCTCAAAGTTGTGAAAAGAGAATAATGCACGGAATGTAAGCAAAGTAAGTGAAGAATAACTTAAGTTCTGTTTTGCATATTTTTAAGATAGTAGAAAACACGTACAGTGCCATTAAAGCAAAAGAAGTAATACTATTTGGCAACAACAGCAGAGGGCCCAAGCCAGACAGCTGCAACCAATGTTTTCAAAGCCACATGCAACCCTTAAGCCTAAAACAAGTTGTCTGGTTGGGTCAAAAAGGAATGAAGATCATGTCTACAAAACAACCTGCATCTACTTACTACTTCGTAATTCAATCTGGACATTTCAGTCAAAGTTTGTGGTCCTAACTGACTACACTAACAACTCTCAGAAACCACAGCATAATTTTGCCTTTATAGTAAAGTTAACAACTAGCATGCTAACACGCATTTCCTGATTATCGGACAATAAAATGCTTTATAATTAGATGCAGACAGTACACACCTGACTGACTTTTGGACCTCGAGAGCTGCTCATAAAATTCTGAACTAAGGTGGAACATATTTTGCTAAAATAGATTGAAAAAAAAAATCGGGTACAGGGCTTTTAACTAATCAAATTCACTCATCTTTGTAAACAAGAAAGAGTAAAGAATTGTTTAGAATACAAATAATTGCAATTTAACAATTAAAACGTAAAGTCTTAATTCACAAAATATAAATTTCCTGGTTGATTAGGCCTGAACATTTCCAATTGTTTTAAGCCAAGTACATTTCTACAGTTGTACTCACTCACATACATTGGTGTTTAAAAGGTGCACTATGTAACTTCTTGTCAGTCACCTACTTGTCTCCATGAGGATCCCATTGCTTTGTCAAGAATGTTACACAGTAACTTATCTCTATGGAGACAATCTGTGGCAAGGAGACCGTGCTCACAGTATTCTTTACTATACTAACAACATCTTCAACTAATCCAAATTCACTCATCTACTACCTTTGGAACCTTTTCTACACAGAATTGTATTGAAGATTATAATTTCACTTCCTGGTTAGACACAGGTCAGTTCTGTGGAGAGGAGACCCCACTCACAGTATTTTTGGCAATAAAACACCTCTAACTGAAAAAATGCAAGACTATGGGACATTCCCGAACATCTCCATGGAATAAGTAGGTGGCAGAAAAGTTACATAGTGCCCATTTAAAGCCAAACAGTTTTTGGTAGAGTAGTATTTTTCCACTGTGTTTTGTCCCCTGAGATGACACCTGCTCCACTCTAGACAGAACCACTCCGGCTGTGTGAGTGGGAGGTTGGACGGCTGTGGTTGGGCCTTCGTTCCTCCCCATTTTCCTGGTCATTACCTCTGCCAAAGATACATTTCAGCTCACCGCAGCACAGAGAGGGGGGCAGAGAGAGGAGGAAGTCAGAATAGAAAGTCTGGATGCTGTAAATCAGTGGTTCACAAACTTTTTTTGCTGGCAACCCACTTTTTCTAATTGGTCACTTCTCAGGACCCAGTGCTTCTTTTTTAAAGATATTAAAACTAGGCTTGCATAAATAATCTAATATTAAGAAATGTTTTTTATTTGTTTGGTGAGGCAACATTCCACTGTATCTGCTCAGTGACACGCGCACACACAACAAAGCAAGGGCTATGGACTAGTGTCTTTAGACCTGTGCATCCCGTGAGTTTCTCGCAGGTCAGGTTTGGCCAGGAAATGATCAATAGCCTACATAGTAGGTTGAATTTATGTGTAGTTATGTATGTATAGTTGTATTTAGGCACGTCAAAGTCAATTTCCTCATTAAGGTCAAAACGCAGTTGATAATGACGTTGCATTTCAATGTGCAGCCTTTTTCATGGACACGGGACGGGTTGCAGGCAGGTTGAACTAAAAGATGCCGTAATGCGGGACACGCGCTGCACAAAGCACCAATTGGTTGTACATGAAGGCGCGAATGCGAGTGGTGCAGCACGTCTTATCACTCAAAAAAGACTTTCTGCATTAACTGTTTTGAGAATAAGTAGAATTTTATCTGTATGCAGGATAGGGCTGTTCCTAGCAGCAGGCAGCCATCCCTGCTGCGTCCAGACGCTTATTCACTTTGAAACTACACACCACCCAACAAAAATATCACGCGACCCAAAGGTGGGTCGCTCCAAAATTGAGAACCAATGTTTTAAATGATAGGAAACCAATACAATGCCAAACAGTTCTGTATGTAAGAAAAGGTTCCTCATGGTCTGAGAATCGAACTGTGGACCATCTTGTTGAGAGTTGCTTCCACTTTCCCACTAAGTCACATTTATGATGTGAGATTTCCAATTTCCAACTTCAGGGCAGTGATTATGAGTCAGCCCTGAGACATGATAAAAATAGTTCTTTGAAGGGGCTGTACCTGATCTTAAAAACATGAAAAAACGAGTAAGTGTTATTCCTCACTTACCTTATGCTTTCCACGCATTCTTATTATTCACCGCGATAAGTTTACAAGAGCTTTTCACAACTCCCAGAGGCCAAAGTAGAGTTTTGGCATCACTGTAATGGTAACAACAACTACCATGCTAACAGTGCACTTCCTGATTCTCGGACAATAAAACGCTTTATAATTCAATGCAGACAGTACACAGCGGACTTATTGTGTACTCAAGAGCTGCTTATACAATATATTTATACTGAGGTAAGACAAATTTTGCTCAAATACATGGCCCTGGGGAAGGCCCAGGACAAGCTAGAGGGACTATGTCTCCTGGCTGGCCTGGGAACGCCTTGGGGTCTCACCCAAGGAGCTGGAGGAAGTGGGGTGAGGGAAGTCTGGGAGTCCCTGCTTAAACTGCTGTCCCCGCGACCTGGCCCCCGGATAAGTAGAAGAAAATGGAAGGATGGACATGTACAGATGCTTTAAACACATGCGCTCTCAATCATTTCTAACCTAACACTACTTTACCCTCTCCTCCTCCCTCCACCCTCCCCTACAAGCCCGCCCACCCACACCACTAAAATGTTGTATGCAAATTGTTGCCCGCGTCCTGTAATCAGACGTCCAAACAGCCAAGAACAAGGCCACCGCTGTGCCGGGCCAGAGGCGAAAACCCCAGTCACAACAATAGAAAGTTACACATCCAAATAAATAAGGCTAACGCTAACCGAGCAATTATGGTGTATTTAACGTGGCGCTGAAGACAATGCTTATTTGTGCAGTGGATAAGTACACCAGCAGTACATTGGATAACATGGGTGAGCTGAAGTGAACAGTGAGTGTGGTGAAAGGGCAGACAGGCAGACACCAGGCTACAGCACAAAGGACAGTGAAATGGGCCTACTCAAGGAGACACTGGTGAAGACAGATTTCTGATAGCCAGCCATTATGGAGAGACTTAGCGCAGACTAACTTTCGATTGAAAAAGCAAATGTGGGCAACATGAGTTTACTGTGGCCTTGAAAGTTAGATTAGATTAACAGATCAAACTAAATATTACTAGGTTTGTCAAAAGTATCAAAAATCAGAACAATCTGAAACTAGTATCGAAACAAGATACTCGTTTGAGCAAGTACTGATACTAAAAAAGTCACATTCACAGGACAGAAATGAGGCGTTAGAATGATCAACAAACATGGCGGCTTATGGGTAAAAAAAGGAAGAAAAAATAACTAAACTCTGAGGTTTCTGAGGTAAAAGAAGTTATAGATTTGGTTCTGAATGATACAAACATATTTAAGAAGAGATGTCTTTCATATACGTTAAAGTTTTGGACAGCAATGTGTCAAAGCGTTTCGACACTTGAAGCAAACGGAACTAAAGTGGGCGAGGTACTGAAACCAACTTGCATTTTGAAGTGAGTTATCTACTGCGCTCTACGGCCTCGTCAAAAACCCTCCTGCATTCAAACAGAAAGTAGGAGGGACTCGCTCACCAGACTAGGAACTCTACCTGTCTGCTACCGAGTTCAGATTCTAAAGAGCTAGAGGAGTTTGAGCTGGGCATGGAACGATACTGAAATTTTGCGTCATGGCCAAAATAACTGCGATTAACAATTATATCACAATAAATATTTAAGTTGCTGACAGTTTAAAAATGTCATGGATATGAATAATTAGAATATTATGAATAGGTTCTATATTTAAACAATTTTGTACATATTTATATAGTATAGATTATCAGTTATTTAATTTTATATATCTTTGTTATCAATGAAAACAACTACGATCTAGTGGAGAATATAACGGGTAAGTAGGTTTTTTCTGCACATTCTGGAGACATAATGGAGATTGTATTTGTTGGCGATTCTCACGATTATATGAAATGTCCCATGAACGATTACTGTTGACGCTTTTCACGATAAAACGATATTATTGTTTATTGTCCCATCCCTAGTTTAAGCAGAGGTAATTGGAGACACTCATTTCTCATGATGCCTGAACCACAATTTCAGATGGTCTCTTATTATACCCAGGTAGACTAGTGCAGTCTTCCTTGCACGCAAAGTTGCTGACATGCAAACACGTATTTATTTAATGAAATCCAAGCAGTTAAAAGTCCCTTGATAGAGACAATGTTACAGATCCATACCTAAATACCCCCAAATTTAATCAATCTAAGTTAATCTAAAAGCAACTGTATGACTAACAACCAAGTATCTGTTTTTGGCTGAGCAGATGCAGTTCGTCCCTACCCACCGGCTTGTAACTACAACACTCTGACACTATGGGAAAATCTTTTAGTCCCAGGGATCAGGGGCCAGGTTTTTGTAATGTTTGACATACAGGAAGCTTACAAAGACAAACCTAAAATTAGTGCTCACCTAGTCTAAAAATAAAAGCAGGAAGTGAATCAATATAATTAAAAGTTTATCCTCAGAGCGAGCCGCAGTGCATTTAGCGGGGCCTTGGAGGTGCTTTGAATGTAGACGCACAATGATGGATCTGACCACTCCTGTTCTCAGCACTGTGCTTCAGACAGTAAATCTAAGACGGAGCAGTTACCCAACAATCTGTAGGAAGTGAATGAGAGAGAGAGAAAGTTACATAGATAGACAGATAAATACAGACAGAGAGACAGATACAGAGAGAGTTAGATAGAGAGACAGAGTTAGAGTTAGATAGATAGATAAGACAGATAGATAGATAGACAGAGAAAGAGAGAGATAGACAGATAGAGAGAGAACAATAGATAGAGAGGGATAGATAGAGTTGGATAAGAGATAGAGAAAGAGAGACAGATAGAAAAAGATAAATAGAGAGATGGATGATAGAAAGAGATAGAGGGAGGGATAGATAGAAATAGAGAGATAGATACAGAGAGAGTTAGATAGAGAGATAGAGTTAGATAGATAGAAAAAGAGCGAGAGACAGAGATAGAGAGAGAACAATAGATATAGAGAGGGATAGATAGAGTTGGATAAGAGATAGACGGAGAAAGAGAGAGAGAAAGCATGAGTGCACCTGCTAGATAGAGACAGAGAGATAGAAAGAGAGAGAGATAGACAGATAGATAGCGAGGTAGGTAAATGCATAGCTAGATAGATGAGAGAGAAAGAGATGGGTAGATATACAGAGAGGGAGAGATAGATAGAACAAAAGAGGGATAGAGAGAGTAATGGATAGATAGAGAAGTAGATTGAGAGAAAGAGAGAGAGAAAGCATGAGTGCACCTGCTAGATAGAGATAGAGAGATAGAAAGAGAGAGAGATAGACAGATAGCGAGGTAGGTAAATGGATAGCTAGATAGATGAGAGAGAAAGAGATGGGTAGATATACAGAGAGGGAGAGATAGATAGAACAAAAGAGGGATAGAGAGAGTAATGGATAGATAGAGAGATAGATTGAGAGAAAGAGAAAGAAAGAAAGCATGAGTGTACCTGCTCCCAGCACGTGGACTGAAATGTGCATGAATGAGCCCAGTGCAAACATGAGCTGTGTAATTGAATGAATGGGAAGGTAAATAAAGGCCTGCAGCTATGTAATGTTCCCTCCGTACACCAAAGTACACCAAAGTACACCAGAGTACACCAGAGTACACCAAAGTACACCAAAGCTCATCTGAAGTCCAGCTCTACAGGTCACTTCAAATACACTGTTATTTGCATTGCATCAGGCCTCAAATATCAGTTGAAATAGTTTGTCAGAACCTCAGGCATGTTTTTGAGGAGGAAACAACGTTATAACATTGCAGAGCTCTCCAAAAAGTAGCATAATACCCCCTCTTTAATATTTATTTTAAACATGTAAATGTAGAAAAAGAAACCTTGTTGGGGGAAAATATTTGGTTGGCATAATTTTACACTTCCTACCTATAGCAAACAACGATGGTGGTGAATTATGTTTTGGCTTCTGGATAGGACCCAAAACATCTCGATTTCAAAAACAGTGTCCAGATGACTGGGACATTTCCAAGGTTTTGGGTAATTTGAACTTTGTGCATATATTCAGATAGGCCTGTCACGATAACACATTTTCAAGTTTGATATATAGCGGAAGTAAATATAGACGAGAAACAGTAATACTGAAACTTAATTTATGCCACTGACACAATAACCTGAGAGCAGATTTAAACCACAAAAACTATTCTAAAGCTGCAAACATGAATAGCTGAATGAAACACTTTAGTTCTTTTTGCATCTGTAATGAGTCAAAGACGTTATTAATTCAACCTTTTATGGCTTAAATCTTATCATATAGCCAAAAAATAACATAAGATTTCCCAGTATTGCAAAGAAAAAGTACCCACGATAAATACTGACATCAAAAAAATATTGTTCCAGTTCTCATATATTGAACAATAAGTCAATATAGTAATTATCGTGGCCTATATTCAGACATTCACAAATCTAAATATGGATCAAATTATATAGGCAAACAAACTGAATAAGGGATATACAAAAGACAAAACACATTCATTTAAAGACTAGACATATAACATAGATTAACTGAAATTATGGACATACAAACTAATTTATGGATGCACAAATTAAATGGCCCATATTGCACTATTTTCTGATCTATGTAATAATGTTTTCTCATCAAAAGCCTACCTGGAGTTTTATCTTGTTTCATTCACACATGTTTAACACAAAAACCCTGCATATTTAGACTGAGCTCTTCAATGAGTGTTTCTCAGACAGAAAACACTCTGTTCCACATTATGATGTAATGTGGTAATACAGGAAGTACTGAACAAAAAGGTAAAAGGTAGCTGTTAACTTGAAAACTATTGCTTCATGACATCACAAGGTGAAACAGAGTATTTTGAGCTTTGGAGATTTAAACAGAATAATAATAAAGGAGTACTCAAAGGAGTGAATGAAACAAAAGAGGTATGTTTTTGATTGATTTACCGGTTGATCTCATGCAAACATGACAACTTTAAAAGCACTAAAATCTCTGTATAATCAGGCAGTAAAATCTCTGTATAATCAGGCAGTGCTAGACAAGAAACCACAAAATATAAAATGTTAAACTTTGAGAACTTGATTGTGTATTGGGATGTGCGATTAATATATCGAATTTTAAACAATGCTGCACCTCCACCACTTAAGAGATTTGCCCAGCTTTTTCTAAGCAGACCACCAGAACATTCAGGTTGACCAGAACATCCAGGTCCACCAGAACATCCAGGTCCACCAGAACATCCAGACCACCAGAACATCCAGGTCCACCAGAACATCAAGGTCCACAACTCGCAATGACTGCAGACTCCCCAAATGTAGCTCAGAGTAATTTTAAATGCAGAAATGTGGAGTGTGATGTTTTTAAATCAAAGAACGGCAGTGTGCATGGTTTGATTGTAAATGGATGGATACTTGGATGTATTTTAATTGTTTGCTAACCTGCCCGGGGACTGCAGATGGAAACTAGCTTTAGCAAAATCTGGTGTAAAGCGTCTCTTCTTTTATGAGATTAATGTGTTTGCACAAGGTCCCTGTTAAAATAAACCAATAAACTAAACTATGAGGTAACAACATTATAACAGGGCATAAAGCTCACAAGAGTCAATTTTGCGTAATATAGGACCTTTAAATAATGAATGCACAAACAAAATTACAGACACAAATTATAGATGGAATATAATTGACAGCAGTTTCAGAAGCACATGGCATAAAGTTAATGTTTAATGCAGTTTCCTGTCATTTTGCCCTGGCATTGACTAATACAGCAATTAAAATACAATAAGGTTTAACAGAAGATCATTTGTGTGCAGGGAAAACTCAAGTAGCCCAATTTAAAAGAACTTAATCCTGTGTCCCCTGGAGTTTAGCAGAAGCCAATCACAACTACTACTAATTAATGGTTCTGTTAGTTAATATAATGACAAATTGTACAGCACTAGCATAATGTGTAAACCAGAACAGTGTTAAAACTGAGGGAACTGGATTTCCTTCTGGTTTTGTAACTGAATTTTA
>KN470801.1:41724-52406 GCA_000787095.1 Periophthalmodon schlosseri | reverse complement strand
TGACATGATCTACATTTATCTGGGAATCTAACTACATTTGTCGCTACTCGTATTTCTTGCACGTTTTTTGGTAATCAGCAACTTTTCTCTGACACTTGAGGTAAAAACAGCGAACAAGCCAATAGCGCATCTGGAAATATTCTCGTGCCGACTCAAACCCCGCCCACCTGTTCTTCAGCTTGGGCCGTGCTCCCAGCCATGAGTGAAGATATGCTCCGGTATTCACATGGCTAGCGGCGCAACTACACTTTAGGGGGTTGGTGTTTGGCCTCATCTCTCCCCTGGGCCCTGTGTCCTGGTGGAGGGTCGGTGTTTGGCCTCATCTCTCCCCTCAGCCCTGTGTTGGTGTTCTAAAATACTGATTTTTTGGTATATACCGTATATACTTTCAATTTGCAAATCACTACTACATTCCACTATATCATGTGAATGTGTAGTTTATGGTCCAAATGTCCCGTTCCAAAGCTTATCAGGGCAGTTTGTGAGGAGTTTAAAGATACAACACCTCTCTCCCTCTGACCCCGCACCTGTGGCAAGCTCTGACTTATGGCCCTGTGGAAGTGACAGAATACTGCTGTCTTTGTGTGTGGACGCACCACCAGCTCACAAGACTTATGGGGTATCACTGGGAGAGTTTGTGCATGTCCCGGGCTCAAGAAAAACAACCACAGAGAGTAGGAGAGATGGGGTGAGAGAAAGGGAGAGACAGAGAGACTAGAGAGTGACAGAGAGAGAGGGAGAGGAGAGACAGAAAGGGACGGACAGAGACAGCGTAAGACGAGGGATAGAGAAGGAGAGAAACAGAGAGAGAGAGGTACACAGGAGAGAGACAGAGAGAGGGAAAGAAGGAGAGAGAGGGAGACACAGAGAGACTGAAAGAAAGAGAGAGATATAAGAAGAGAGAGGTACACAGGAGAGAGACAGAGAGAGAGAAAGAGAGAGAGGGAGACACAGAGAGAGACTGAGAGAAATAGAAGGAGAGACAGGTACACAGGAGAGAGACAGGGAGGGAGACACAGAGAGAGACTTAGAGAAAGAGAGCGATAGAAGGAGAGAGAGGTACACAGGAGAAAGGCAGAGAGAGAGAGAGAGACCGAAGAAGAGAGAGGGAGACCAAGGTACACAGGAGAAAGGCAGAGAGAGGGAGAGAGAGACTGAGAGAAAGAAAGAGACAGAAGAAGAGAGAGGGAGACCGCTGACAGAAAGGGAGAGAGAAAGAGAGTGTGAGACAGGAGAGAGAAGAGAGAGAGGGGCAGGCAGGAGAGAGAAAGAGAGAGCAGACAGAGAAAGCAAGAGAGGAAGAGAGAGGGTAAGTGGAGAGAGGGAGAGAGAGAAAGATACAGTGCGAAAGACAGAGAGCGAAAGAGACAGAGAACGAGAAAGAGAGACACTGGACTGGATGTATACGAGGCTCCTGATATTTTTCTCAAAGCAAACGACACCTGTTTGTTCTGGCATGATAGCTCCATTCACTGCTACTAACTTTTTTCCTGCAAGACCAGCCATTAAAGTTGAAATGAAGCTATTACGTCATGTTACATTAACGTTCTAAAATTTGATGAAGTCATAATCTCAGATGGAGGGCAGGGGGCTGTAAAACTCTATGGGTGATTTACTGTTCATTAAAATAATATCCAAACTTATGATCCACAACAGTTAAACCTTTTATCAACATATCTTGGGGATTGGCTCCACAAACATGTCATATTAATCTTAATCTTTTCTTTCATGTGAATAATCCCAGTAATTACAGAGATATTAACCAAAAATCAAGTCAACAAATCTGTAATCTGACAGTTAAACAGCAAATTCCACCATAGAGTTCTGACCTTCCTGACCTTCCCTCCAGCCCTATTTTAATTTTAAACTATATGGCGTCTACAGTGTTGTGATGTGTGAACCTAATTTACTGGAGTGATTCAGATGGTAGGCATTTTCACATAACAGAAAGGTCTGTGGTTCAATCCTTTGGCTGTTCACTTACCACTTGTGCATGAACAAACTGTACTGTAGCCATTTATTGCTAGTACATTTGAGGATGTTTTTGCTAGGCCATCACTCCAAAGGGCCATATTTTGATAAATGCAACAACATAATGCAAATTTTGGAGATTTCAGTCAGGAAACAATGCTTGCTCCTACTATTTGATGTTTTTACTTCCCGACAAGCCCGCACCACTGACCACATCAACAATACCATACATTAAATAAACAGTCATTATATATTATAAAGTCCACGTGGTTAAGTCTGGACTACATTTGTAGACAGCGTACGTTCCACTGCAGTTCCTGTGGCTTCGGAACAGAAACGCGGAATCTTTGCCGAACTTCGTCATGTCTGCGTATGTTTTGGCCATTTTAAATAAATATGGTTTATTCTTAAGAACATAAATCGTAATAAAAAGTGCCACATGTTGTTGTATGCACTGGCCTATAGCTGTGGCGTGAGGGAACAGGGAGATGGATTGGTTGGGGAGAATGGAGGGACTTTGAAACCAGATCTATACGCTGTCAGTGTTTAGTTACAAGTATACGATTGATTTGTAAGAGTAAGACTTTCATGTGGTCATTTGTTTCTATTTCAAGATAGGTTAAGGGGCACTATGTAAGTTTTTCTGGAGGATGGTGGCATTAACGTATCCATATCAGGTAATGGACCCACCTGTTTGGAAAGTTACACAGTGCACCTTTAAGCATTGCAGAACTTGAGGCTGGTGATGGAACTACCTTGGTTTTAATTTTTTGTTTTTACTAGATGGTACTAGATGGATGCTAGATTTTACTATCGGATCAGTTGACAAATGCTCTACCAACTGGGTAAAATGGCTATGTGACATTTTTGAAACCATATATGTTTTACCCAGAGCATGAACTTTTTGAATAATCCCAAGAAAATACAGGGGGAGCGCGGATAAGGGGTAGGTGAAAATCTAGCACTTAATCCTTAAATGCAGGACAATACAGGATTATTAAAACATGCATGAATAAATCAAAATACAACTTTGAGTAAGGTAATGATGAGAGAACATTGTTACAGCAGGGTTAAAAGTTCATAAAAATTGATTTTACACGTGTCCCCTTTAAGAGACTTTAACTGTCCAGAGTTTAGCTTCCCGGCCTGAGGGGTTTACATGAGATGCTAATGGCTAATAATGATCACATCAGCAAGTGCCATAAGTGTGATTAGGGAGCTCATTAGGGCCAGATGGATCTAAGATGTTGAAGTTCACATAAGCGTATTAACAGGCCATCTCTCGTCACTTTGAAACGGACTAAGTGAAGATGGAATATACTGAATCATGCTAGTATGAACGGACATACAAGACACTGCGCTAAAACAGCCAGATCTGCTAGAACACTATCAACACTGGTATCGAAACTAGATACTCATTTGAGCAAGTATCGATACTAAAAAGGTCATATTCACAGGACAGAAATCAGTCTTTCCTGAATAGCTTTAAAATCAGACTGGACGACTGAGGGATTATACATATAAGACTTCTAGTCTCTGAAGAAAGTGTTTTTAATTATCATTGTGGTATCGGTATCGGAATCGGTATTGAGTATCGAGTCTATTCCTTCGTATCGAAATCGAGTTTTTAAATTTTAGTATCGTGACAACACTAATGCATAGTGAGCATAGGTCATGGAGTTACAGTTTCGGCAACTTTCTGAACCTAACACTCAGGCATCTACAGAAATTCTCTGGCAGTGATTCATTCAGATTCAGTGGGTTTTTTTCAGACAGTGAAAAGAAACTGAAGTAGATTGCTCAAGCATGACCAATCAGGGAGCTGCTTTTGATGCTTACCTCTAGGTTGAGGCGAAATAAAAATACTTTGTTATTAGCCTCAGACAGTGCTTTTTCTACATACTAGGTTTGCAGAGGTGGGTGTAGTAGGCATAAACTTCAAGAGTACAGGGAGACTCAAGAGTAACATTACTTCAAAATAATATTACTCAAGTCGAAGTATAATACATGAAGCGGTCCAAGAAATTACTTAAGGAAGAGTAAAAACATATTTGGGAAAAGTACTAATCATCAGAGTAACTGGCACGGAACATCTGATTCATAATTTGAAGTTCATGTAATTGGAAATACAAAACATTAAATAATTCACAAAATCTTGTATTTTCAAAGGATAGACACAAAAATGCGACAAACTAAATCATATCTGAAGGAGCCTGCAAGAAATTCACAAAATCTTGTATTTTCAAAGGATAGACACAAAAATGCGACAAACTAAATCATATCTGAAGGAGCGCTGCAAGAAAAACAATGTGCAAATCATTTCATACTGTCAACATAAAGCTTTTGACACTTGTAGACTCACTCGCAGTGGGAAGAGGAACAAAACTTTTACTCAAGTAAGAGAACTGGAGTAAAAATATGCACCTTAACTTTTTAAAGAAATTGTACTTTTCAGAGTACATTTTAAAAAGTTACTCAAGTAAATGTAACTGAGTACTACCCACCTCAGTTGACTTGTAATTTGCAAATAAAGTCTGCAAATAAAAGTGAATTGCACAGTAAAACATGTAAAGACCTCTGATACAGCGCTCCACAGGTAGAGAAGGTGGTCATGGGAGAAGGACAGAGAGCTTTTGGAGCAGAGGAAATGGTCCAAGCAGAAGCAGCAGCAGTCTGTATGGCCCACAGAACACTGTACATGAGAAGTGTAATACTCCCTCTGGTCTCCTCCACAGCCAGAGGAAGAGACGGGCTTCCTCTCAGACATGTCCCCCACTGTAGGCCCCCGCTGTTGGTTTAACCTCACACAAGGGAGGCACACAATATGACACAAAGGCCATGTGCACAAACCTGCACCAAAACACCAGGGTATGGATACTTGAGAATGTAGAGTCAAGGCACGCAATGACCTATCCTGAATGTGTAATGTGAAGTAAGGGAGCTTTTTGCACTCTGAGACTTCATTTAATGAGTGTGTTGAGTTTTTTCGTAAGAGGGGAAAGGTATCCTGAGTTGTTTTTGTGAAAATCAGCAAGTACGAGTTCTTGCATGTGCTGACTCAGTGTCTCAGAGACCTCAATAAATTGTGTAGACAATCAACCAGCAAGAGACAGTTGTATTTTGCAATTTTCCAAAAGTTAGCCAAAAATTACGCAAAAAGTTGAAAGTAAGAAAAGTAGAACAAAACCATGCATCATGGGCCAATGACATATTCAAGTATTAGCAAAAAGCTTTTTTGGGATTTTCTGAAATGCCATGCACTATATATATATCTAGTTTGTGGCTAATGCTACCGCCAATGCCCAGAGAAGCTTTATATACAGACTTCAGTGGCTCTGCGGATGCTAAAAGGCTAATAATGACACAGAGAGATTTGTGTTACCTCTTTAATGCCCTTATTCTGTCTTTGGAGTGGAAGCAGATCTTTGGTAAAATGAACTGCAGAGACTGATTGAGAACAGCTATGCCTAGGGGCTTAGTTCTCTGCATAATTAGCCATGCGTTCAGAGGACGAGTGTCTTTTTACAAGCCTCACTGTTGTGTCCACAAACTGTAGTATTGGACAGGTACTCAGTATTGGTGGCTTCCCTGAGACCAAGTATTGGTATTGGATCAAAATATGTTGCATCAGAGGAACACTAGTGAAAAGCAACAATATCCATGAGTTTTGGAATGCTGTAAAAATTAGGACAGTTGCCATGATGATTAACAATTTAAAACAAAATATTACAAGTCCTCAAAATGTTGCGTATAACAAGGAATTGAAATCGTGAATATATAGTGATATCCTGAGTCCGGACACTGGACATAAGCGTATTTAGCACGCAGTTTAAACACCTGACTTGCTGATCTCATCCGTTTGTAGACACCATGCATTTGGTAGTCCCACAGAGCTTGTCGGCCCAGTGATCCCAGATTACACAGACACCGAGCAGGGTGGGACAGCCGGAGGAGGAAGTGTGGGCATTCCTCACTAATCCTGATAGGACCTCACTATTAACTGCCGGCTCCACATACCGCAAGCAAGTACGACAAATCTCCAAGCCACTTATTATTTATGACCAGCGGGTTAAGCACTGTTTGCGTAAGGCTCGTGTTGAGGATAGCGAGCTTGTGTGCGCGATCGGAAAAATGATGGTGGAATTATTTGTGAATGAATGAAAGAATGAGAGGGTTATGGCATGGAGTGTGTTTGCTCTGGCCCCAGTGAACAAAGGCGCAGTGTGTGCAGAGCCAAGAGAGAGAGGAAGATCATATCGATTATTTATCCAACCTACAGCCTTTTATCCCACGAGCTATAAATCTGTTCAAGTATAACACACGCGGACAGCTCCATGTTACAAGTTCACACACTTTCTATGCAAGCTATGTGTTTGCCTGTCTGCGGGCTGTTTCCTGTTACAAGTCAATTTGTAAGAGTTGGTGACGCAAAGTAAATTATTAAATAAAATAAGGAGATAGAAATGAAATGCAAATAAAATAGAGTGTAGTTTATGTTTTCTGATTAACATCTTGTACAGGTTTTCAGGTTTTCCATCTCTGTTTATTATTTATACAGAGGAATATCAGTCTGGTCACCATTCCTTCCGTCGCATCTCGGGCCAGAACCAAACATGTTTGTGCAATCATATGCATTTTTTTTCAGTGACACATGCGAATCCAAGGAGCTCATTGGTCGTTTATCATTTTGACTAAAATGACATTTCTCTGACCTCAGACTAACAGAGTTTAGTGCTTTGCTCATTGATTCTGCAGAAATCCGCAATGTTTTTTTCCCTTTCTTTTTTCCTCGTAAGCAACCATATTTGTTTGGATACGGACGGACCATGCATGTGCCTGATTGGCTAATCCACCTGTCGATCACGCCCATCTAGACTCTGAGAGATTCAACAGTGACCAGACTCACATCTTCGTAAAGTGTTGATCCTTTGCAGTGACATCACGCTGGGGGTGTTCTGCATGTGTTTTCTGTGGAGGAATGTTCAGCAATTACCATGGTGACATAATTCACACATTAGCAAACACTACCAAATAAGTTTTTAGATACTTAAGAATACATTAGAACACATTAGATACATTTAGTTTTTAAAAACTTGAGAAAAAAAATACAAAATGGATTCAAACAACACTTTTTCAGGAGCCTGTGCTCAATACAAACGTTCATGGTTCTGTTTAGGCGTTTGATTTTCAACAAAAAACAGTAAGTGACTAACTGAAAGCTGCTGGCTGGCTTGTGACTGTAATTATATCCCTCTTGTTGTAGTTCCAGCTAAGACAGTTCTTCATGGTCAGATTGTGTTAAAACAAAGCTCAGATTAAAGTCTAATTTGAGTAACAGAGCTTCAGACTACAGTTAGCGTTACACCCCCAGGGAAGTGTTAACTGGAGAAGTTTGTATTCTGTTTGTTTTCTGGATCCCAGGCAACATTACTGTCAGATTGGCACAGCAAGAAGGACAGATACATGGACAAACTAGATCAAATGTGTTACCAATTTCTTATACTGTTTAAACATGTTTTATGTTAAATATGTGCTCCATCATTCACAAAAACAACAAAATAACTAATATGCTAATAAATCTGAGCAAACTGATAAGAAGGGAAGCATCACGATTAACTACCATTAGTGTGATGTGTTCTATGATTACGGCAGGCACGATATTATACATTTTACATAAGTAAGGCTATGGCTCACAGATTCTGACACCATTTTAACAGTTTCTCGCAAGTAAAATGATGCAAATAAAGTCAAACTAATGGCTAGCATGACTGACGCAAATCTGGTAAATTACTCAAATTGGGGAATGACACCCCCATCAACATTAAACATGTACAATGGGCGAATGCTAGCAAAAGAATTAGCTTGAATTTCAGTACAATAGCTTACAGAGTATAAGACATGTCATTTAGGCCCAAGGGACTCCCCAATGTCTTCTCATAGCAATAGTACCTGAAAAAAAAGCATCTTTCAGACAAAACAGAACATTACACGGAGCCCTTGCGTCTGCTTTCAGCACCATCTAAGCTGTCCTTGATTTGAGATAGCCTCTTCTTATCGTGGCTTTTATATTCAACCCTTATATTGGGCACATTTTGATTAAAGCTGTAGGACCACACAGAGGAGATCCATCGTTGGTTTCCTTTTATTACAATAGCCACGCTTTCATTTCCTGTTTCTGCACTAGCCAATTTGCAGGTCTAAAACCCAAGATGGCCACAACTACCGTGCAGCATGGACAGAGTGGAGCTTTCCAGGGCGGACGGCGGGTCTAAGTGAGTTATGAGAGCATGAGCTCAGGCACTGTTTTTATGGGGTGATGTCAGCGACGCGCCCGGGTCTTATCTCTTCTCTGTTTGAAATCGCTCTCACGTTTTTTTTTTTCCCTCTTCTTGTAAAACGTTTATCTGGGAGTTTTTTAGAGCTTGTAGTGTAAAGGGTTATTTATGGGATGCATGGGTGGATAGAGATCAGAGTACAGCGAGACCAAATGATTTCATCTTTAGCACCTTTATCGTCACCTGTGAATGCTTTATGGTGGCTGATGAAGAGTTTAAAGGGCAGTTTGAAGATTTTGCAGATTTTTTTTTTGGCCAAAAAAGCAACTACTATCTTAAATTAAACTTTGTAAGGGATGTACTGATACTGGCGATACTGGATACTTTGAAGTTTCTGATAATGATTCCAGATCTCCCGATTCCCCAATGAGTCATGTATTGCAGATAGAAACACATTTTGACCAACTTCTATTCTATACACTATTTCAGACTTAAACAGTTATGTATATCTATCCATTTGGTATTGGTTGATATTGAGTATCGGCAAGTACCCAAAGCCCAAGTAATGGTATTGGACCAAGATCCGAAAAAGCTGGATCAGTGCATTTTTTCCCAATTAATCAAACTATCGGAGGACATAACTGAGTCACTTTGGTTGTAAAAATAATCGGAAACTAATCACATAACATGACATTTACTGCAGAACATTCCAGTAGTAGCCTGACATAATAAACTGTCTCATAAAGCTGATACATAAATATGCCACTGCTGCCAGAACAGTTTCATAGTGAACAGAATTTTAAAATATGATGGACGTAAATGCTTATGGTAGAGCATTAAACCAAAGAAAAAAAAATATCACCAAGTCGTTAAGTTACAAGTCAGTTGAGAGGCAAAGCTACTCACAATAAGGATACACATTTTCTCTCAGCATCTGTAAATAAATAAGTTCTTGTAATGTAGTCGCTTTATTAGGTGAATTGTTCTGCAGGGATTTTGGACCAATAATTTACAATAGGCAATTTAGATGCCAGTTCAACAATACATGGCATTGGTTGGTAGGAGGAAACTGGAAAGACAATTTAACCAAATAGAACCCATGGTATCACGGGGAGACATGCAGACTCCTTAAAAAAAATAAAAAAATGTTGATGCCAAAACCCAGGGACTGAACCCACAGTCTCCTGGGAGTGCTTACCACTCTGCCACTCCCGTTATTGTGGGATTTATGTGGACGGAAATAATGTTACATTTTATTTTTATGAGTTTTTACCAAACAGTCCAACTACTGACACATCGGATTTGGAGATATTGATAATAAAATATTTTTTTCAATAATAAGACATTTTTATTCCAAACTTGATATATTTAAAATGCTACATTTGCAGATAAAGTTATATGAGCGCTGCGACCAACTGGCCACTATCCAGGATATATCCTGCCTAAGATTCAGAGCTGCTGTAATAGGGAAAAGTCAAGATAAAGAGAGTTTGTTCTTTAAAAGAACGGTATGTAGCCTGCACTCTTAAACTTTTAAAAAGGAACTACAATCACAACTGTACTGAATATAGTATAGTGAATATAGCCAAGATTATAGTGGTTTTTTTTATGATTCTACATAAATTGTATTTGTTGTTATTTGATTGTTATGTAATTCAGCTAATGCCATATGTGATTTTATGCTGTTTTAATGGGAAGACTATAGCACTTTAGCACTTTGTGGAAGCTAATGGGGTTCCAGATAAATAAATAAACTGAACCTGGGTTGCCAGAGCCTTAACCTGCAGCCTTAACCTAGAGGGCACATACAAGTTTTTCTCATTCTCAGTATGTGGACAGGCCATGTCTCATGGGAAAACTCAGAACCTCCACCAGAATTCACTCCCTGAGCTGCAGAGGCTGCACTAGCACTGATTCATGATTGACTGCAGATGCTGGGGTTTAGGGAGTGACAATTCAGATCAGAGAGAGTCCTTTTAGGTTTAAAACAACTGGATTTAGACATTAAAATGAGAGCCTCATGTGAGGCTCATTCAGCTTTCTGATTGGATAATTATCTTGAGAACCAAAACACCAAATTATAACAAACAACTTGGCCATCATGTCCAGTGTTTTTGTAATTGAGAATAAATTAGCATTACAGGTTTGTTTTTTGCCAACTAAAGTCACACAGGGGAGTCAGTGCAGACCGCATGGATATCGGGGCAGTCGGTCACTCTGTGGACAGGTTGGTAAAGTTTTTGAAATTTAAAATCTAAATCTTACGTACAGTTCCTTTAATACTTAAAACTCAGCCAATAATGCTGTTCTTAAAACATTCTTTGTGGTCTTAAGTGCACTGTATAAAGTTTGGGCATCTCTTCTAAGGAATCTTATGAGATGATCAGCGGGACATCTGGCTATCAGGCTGGGAACATCCACAGGACTCACTGGCGA
>KN470801.1:16986-41615 GCA_000787095.1 Periophthalmodon schlosseri | reverse complement strand
AGAGACACACAGACCACTACCTGCTGCTTTCTTAATTAAAAGTGTCTTGAAGTCATTAGGATGTAACTATGGACACTCCAGGCATGTAGCCGTATACAGAGGACAGGGTTCAAAGGTCAAAGTGCATTATTTTTTATGTGAAGGAGGAGCATTCGGCTAAACAATAGATGCTACTTTTTTATCGTTGTGAAACATGTATGAGATTTATCAAATGTGTGTCTCTCCCCCACTCTTCACCCCCATGTTAGGCTTACATCTGTCCTGTACAACAAAGCCCAAAATGTGTTCAGCTAAATTTTAAAGGTGTACTATGTAACTTTTTTCTGATTGGATTGGAAAGTTTTTTGCAATTGAAAACAAGACTTATCTTTAATATTAAAGATACAGTAAGTAACTTTCTGGAGGTTGCATGTCAACTGCATGATTCTGTGGAAAAAAAATATAAAACCATACTTCGGAACATTCTCCATACTGTGGAAGATTATAGCCAAAGGAACAACATTTCCATGGAGACAAGCAGGCAGAGGCCCTCCTCCTGGACAAATAAGAGTCAGGTTTGTGGAGATGCAAGCCCGCTCACAAAAAAAGTTTTTCAGTGCAATAAAAAAAAACCAACATGGTTTTTTTTTCTATTTTATCTATTTTTTGGGCAAAAAAAGTTACATAATGTGGCTTGAACAACAATACGATTTTCTTTTCTTATGTCCATCCACCATCCATTCAGAGAACCTGGGTTACAACTAAACCAATGTAGCCAAATCATGTAAACGCAATCACATCGAGTTAGCATTTGTCTTCATGGTGACATTTTAAAAGGGCATATTGAATATCAGATGTGGTTTAGCTCAGGTTGGAGTGTGTTTTACAAGCTTGTGTGAGAGAAGGGGGGGGGCTGAATGGAAAGTGAAAGTAGATAAATGCAAAAGCTCCGGAGCCGGATGACATAGTAATGGCATTGTGTGATGACAGCTTTATGTTCGGAGTGCTGTAAAACTCACTCCGTCCACACTCGTGTTTGGAAAGCGCGGAATCTGAGACGCTCTTACTTAACCTGGGATTGTTATGTCACGCAAATGTCATCTGCAGCATTTGTACACTATTACACGCTCGGCCCAATGACATACTTAAAGGCTCTCTATCTGGGTTTTACTACCTTAAAAACCTGAAAAACAGAACTAGTTTAATTTGAAACAGTTTGCAGTGGTCTAAGGTCATTCGTCACTTACCTTATGCCTTCTAAACATCCTAATTATTCACTGGGATGAGTTTATAAGCACTTTTCACAGCTTTGAGAGACAAAAGCGGAGACGGTAAAGCTAACAACAGCAACCATGCTAAGACGCACTTCCTGATTATCCGACAATTAGTTGCTGTGATTAGTTTCAAGCACTTTTCACAACTCTCAGAGACCAGTGTGGAGTTGCCGTGACGGTAGAGCTAACAACACTTAGCATGCTAATGTGCACCTCCTGTTTATCGGACAATGAAGCTAATCAGATGCAGACAGCGGACATATTTTGACCTCAAGAGCTGCTTATACAATATATCTGTAATGTTTAAGGTTGCCACTTTTTGACCTATATGGCAAGAGGTACAAGATCATTGACAACTACTAAACAAAATTCTCACAGTTAATCTGAGGTGAACAAAATGCACTGGGTTGAATTTTGAAGTACAAATGCATTATCAGGGCGACGTTATCTTTGAGAGCTTAGTTGGCATAGTCGGTGGATCGTAACATTTTCCAGAGAGATCAGTAGTCTTTGTTATTATAATAAAGTATAATTATGTCCGCCTGTTTATCGCTGTGCTCTCAGGTCAACAGAATCCAGACTTGCACATCAGATGAGCTGTAAAGGCAGAGGGCAGAGCAGGCCACAGCTTCCAGGTTGAGTTTTTATAGAGTCGCGGGCTCATGTCGGTGCCAGCAGTGTAACCGGAGCAACATCCACCCTCGCACAACAAAGACAGTAACAAGGCTCTCCTCCTCAGCTCATAAACACAAACTCTCCTGCCTCTCTGCGGAGCGGCCCCAAACAGCCACTTCAAACAGGGCGCATCGCAGGGGCATATTCATCCGCCATTTAATGCACGTGGCCCACCTCACCAGATATGCTGTGTACGGAGAGCTGTTTTATCTCAAGGGAATGTTCATAATGAAGGAGTAAAATATAGTCAACATAATTATATTTGACGTTTATATATGTACTTCCTGGTTGGCCACTGACAGCAAAGTGTATATAGCAACCAAAATGTCAACAAGGGCAAAAACGTGCTTAAATTGCACAAAAGTTATGATTAAACTAATACAACTGAATCACAACTCCTTTATTTTTGTTAAATGTTTAAAAACTGCCAGAAAAAAATGCCTTCCTTATGCAGAAATTGTCCCTGCATTTTGGATGGCATATTCCGGTAGAGATATTCCGTACAATTCGACCTCAATGAGTTTATAAGCACCTTTCACAACTCTCAGCTAAAGCCAACGGGAACTAGCATGTTAACGTGCACTTCCTGATAATCGGAGGGGAGGGGCAGAGGGGTTGTGTTTGCTATGGCAGCAGCAGATCAGTGCGTTCGGTGGAGATGATCTGATGGCTCTGCTGGGACGCTCGCTCGCAGTGTCAGGCTCAAGAGCACGCTGTCGGTGTGGTCACATGTCACCACACAATAGCACTACGCTGAGGTCATACATACATACAGACGGGCAGGAGGCCATTTTTGTACCACAGCTCTTCATCTGTACCATCAGGTCAGAGTCATTTGTAACCATGACAACAGATATATCAAATTACATTGTTGTGAAAGCTGAAAAAGGTTGAAAGAGACGGCTTCTTAGACCACTGGAAAGGAAGTGATTTAAACAGTATTTCTGATGGAAAACGAAATAAACATTTTTGTGCGTGTGCTAAACAATACATTTATGAAGATGTTAAAAGTGCACTGTGTAACATGTTTGGTGAGAGGCCGTCCACCTGCTTGTCTCCATGGAAATGTTATTGCTTTGCCTGGAATGTTCCACAGTACGACAGAAAGTTCCATCTATCTCTAGACGCAACCAGGCCAAGTTATAGGTTAAATCTCTAATTTAATAACTCCAAGATCAAATAAGTTTAAAACCAAACTGTGGAACATTTAAAGCAAAGCAATAACATCTCATTTAGACAAGCAGGTGGCGGACCATCCACCAGAAAAGTTACATAGTGCTCCTTTTACTAAAATCTAAAATCTGAGAAGGCCTCTTCATTAGAGCCACGGCTTGCAAATATCGCAAAACATTAATGGACCTGCCCCTGATTTGTTCTCTTGTGTTTGAGCAAAATGTGTCTTGTCAAAGTACAGATATATTGTATCAGCAGCTCTTGAGGTCAAAATAAGTCTGCTGTGTACTGTCTGTGTCAAATTATAAAGCGTTTTATAGTCTGATAAATCAAGAAGTACACGATACTTGTTCTCTCTGTACTTACAAACTCAACATGGTGAATAATTAGGATACTCAGAACACATTAGGTAAGTGAGGAATAACTTTGGAGCGTCTCAAACCGTTTAAAATGAACTAATTGTGTTTTTCAAGTTTTTAAGACAGTAAAAATCAGGTACAGCACCTTTAATGTGACACAACTACCTTTTGGTTTTCATATTTGGCTCATATTTTGATTATATAGGGTATGCATACGATTTTCTCCCTTCAGAAGTAACTTAATTGTAATGTCCCAAAAATGAAACAGCCCTAATAGCTACCATTAAAGTGTACCCTGGGGATTTATACTTCTTTAAGTTCTCACTACCAAATTTTACTCCCAATCAACTTAATGGCTCATTCCATTCATTCACGGCCAATGTGCTTCCAAACCAGCGCTGAGGTTTTATCTGATTGGTCCGCAGCCAGGAAGTACGTTTCAGGTCAGACCGAACTGTTAGACTGCACAAGTTGCTGGCTTGGGTTAAGTATTTAGTTACCCAGACTTTGACAACTTTCCAATTTCTTTCACAGACTATTTCCTCAACGCAAAATGACTTATATGATTATACACTGCCTTTACTTGGGGTATCATTAGCAAATCAAACACATTATGAGAAGCTAATGAAAATATAGTACTTGGAGGATTTGTGAATTGAATATGTGAATGAAAAGAAAGGGCGTTGATCTGATAAAGAAAATGAGATGGTTTATATTCTGTTATATCGCGTCAGCCATCTTTGGAGGGATGAGTTGTCTGCAAATGCGCGCTAGCCCGGTGTTCTCATGGGCGGGTCACGTCTGGGTCAATCTCCCTGGCTCCAGCTCTTCCCTGCTTAACCCCTGCATATCCCCCGGCTGCTGCGTTCACAACCTGCATGCGGCTACTGTCTGTCTGTGGATCTGCGGGTGTTTTTGTAAGACGGGATCGATTCAAAGGTTGACTAATTGAGGAATAGGGTGTTAATTCTTAGCCACTGTGTAAAGTTTGAAAATGACAATGTAGTGAAGTCAATTTTGAAAGGCGTGAGTGATGATGACATTGGAATTCTAGCAGCAGACCTTCCCAAGAGTGACGTGTTTAGAAGACATCAACATGTGCCATTCATTCATTGAATTCTCCAAATGAATTCTTCAAACCTTGCACAAATAACCTCAAATCTCACTACTTCTCACCACATTACGCTAACACGCTGCTAACAACAACAACAAAAGGGAGGCCATGCTAATTTACAACGACGCAGCGTGACATAACACTTCCCTCTGACAAATTGCTGAACCTGTTTAGTTGTTTTCAGGTCGGACGTATTCTGTGTTGGGAGTGTGTTGTTGTTGTGTGTGTGTTGGGAGCGCGGCGTTCCGGCTCGGGGGCTAGCATTCCGGCGGTTAGCAGACTGGCTGTGATTGATGGGGCCAGTCAAAGCTGCTCCCAATGTGATACTCTCACTTAATTACTGTCTGTCGCCACACACATAACGAACCTGAGCAGGCTTTGAAGTGCAGTGGAAGAACTCAAGGGGATATAGGCAGCGTTGTGGCAGGTGTTTCAATTCATTCCAGGATCTGTTTTTCAACCGCAAACAATATTACTATGATATTACCATTACTGTTAGAATAAAAGAACAATTTGTTTGTTATTTCACTGTCAGTATAACCACTTGTCAGAACATTTGGTTTTGATTAAGACACATAGCCAAAATGTGTGTGTGTTGGGGAGGCCTAGCTTGTGACTTTAATGTTACGTGAGAGAAACTTGTTTAACACCATAAATCAGCTCACCTGTTGTAGTTCCAGCTAAATCAGTCCTTCAGATTGTATTAAAATAAAGCTTAGATTAAAATCTAACTTGAGTAATAGAGCTTCAGACAGATGATGGAATGTTGATGACAGCTGCAAAGTATCAATAAGGTAAATACTAATGGTATGATGGAAGGTTGACAGTTCTGCTGCTGCGTTGCGATGGACATATTTATATTATATGCATTCTTAGTCTGAGGGGGCTCGCCTTCCCACAAATCTCACCTGTAACTTTGCCTGTTGACGCCAACTGATACGATACCAGATATGTTTTATGTCATACTGTGGGACATTCCAGGTAAAGCAATAACATTTCATGGAGACAAGCAGATGGCAGACCCGCTACAGAAAAGTTACATAGTGGATCTTTAAGAAAGGAAGCAATATGCAAAATGGAACTGAACTCTGCCATGATTTATCAGTCATGTTGTCAGTTGTCCTGTTTATTTGCTAGCATGATAAAACAATTTGCAAAGCTTTGACACAAGTTAGCTTTCTCTATGTGTTTGTAATTTCACAGATGATTACCAGCCCAATAAACTGTTAGGTAAATTGCATACTTTCACTTTAATATATTTCGAGGCTTTGGGTGCTGTAGTAATTATATTTTAATTAGACGGGCCGCACATTGCAATCTAACAGACGCTCTTTCAGCGGTGGTGCACAAGAGGAATATAAATGCTAGCTTGCGGTTGGCTCGTAAAAAACCGGCTTCGCAGGGATGCTCAGTTTGGTGATTTGACAAAGAACCACTCGTGTAATTATAACCCCGGCTATCTTAACCTCAGTGATTCCAAACATTTGTCTGAGCCATATCCAGAAGTGCAGCCGACCAACATGAATTCAGCGAAATGAGGGCCGCCACAACAGCAAAACCGCTCGGGTCTATGGCGTAGGGATATCTACGGTCTAGTAAAGAGGTCACATTGCACATTGCTATGGTTGAATACAATTAAGTCAGTTGCAGCAGTGGATGTGATTTACAGTACACAAGCCAAACAAATGCCAGATGGGGAAGGTATGTCTTCATTACGGGGGAAGACTTACGGCTACTTCCAAGTGCTGTTTTAAAGCCAAATGACCGCTGATATGTTTAGTCTGAACTTTAACAACTTAAGTCTCAGCTTTATGAGAGGTCAGCAGTGAGTAATCGGACTAAGTACAGATTGGTTATCGGTGATATCAGAGAGTTTCCTCAGATATCGGTATCAGTCTGAGATTAAAAATATAAACGATATTTGGAACAGATTTTTTTTCATATTTCATTCTCAGTTTGTCTTCAGTGCATCAGATTTTTGAATAGACTAATGAGAAAAAAAATATGACTGTTATGGCTCTATGTACGCAATGATGTAACAAACTATTTTATATCCCAAATAAATTCATGACAAAATGCTTTTAACAAAAGCTCATTAACAGGATTTAATAGCGCTAACCAGTAAGATGTTTTGTTGTTAGCCTTCTCAAAAGCTAAACGTTACCGTTCTTTGTTTACTTTAGCCAACACGTTACATATGTAATTACTTTAACAATAGTTTCATCTTTCAAAGTAATAACATTTTGTCAAAGATCTCAAATGATAAATTGGCAAATCAGCTGATGTGGTCCATCTCCTCAGCAGGCGACATCAGGTGTGAAAGTCGGGCAGAAGGTTTAAGCCCGAGTTCCCAAGATGTTTTTCTGACTTCATGTGTATTTTTCAGTTCTGAAAAACATTTTCCCCCAGTTCCCGAGGACCACATGAACGCAGCAACATATATTAGCGATCCTTCCTATGGATTTAAACATTTATATCGGCACCGGCAAATATCTGTTATCGATCTCAACAGCATGGAAAATAAAGGATATCGGTATCGGCTCTAAAAATCCATAGGGGAATTTCTGGAGGTTGAAATGGCTATTAGGACACCATCAGTGTAGTTCATGCATTTTTTTCAATCGTAAATTCTTTCCTTACACCGATTTTGTACCTCATGCACGCCCCATTTGCACAAAACGACAAATGACTAGTGGTGTTTTGAATGTTGTTTAAAGGCCTAATATATTACATTTTATGACTCTAATTATATGTTATACAGCCCTTGGCGGTAGGTGTGGCGTTCTCTACTTATACCTGCAATCATGTTCTGGCTGACAATACTTTCCATTAAGTCATTAGAACATTATAATGAGTTAAGTATATATCTGTGATGGCTAGTGGGATGGTCACAAATCAAATCATTATTTCATAACATAACTTGTTTCAGTTTAGTGTTAGCATGTTTGTGTGAGGAATAATATAACACTCCATATTAGCACTTCATTTCATTGGGTAAGATATATAAGCAGACTATTGTTTCGCAACAATAAAAACAACAGAAACAATATTAAAATAGGTAAAGGAGACATGCTACTTAAAGAGGGGGTATTATGCAAATTGATTTTTTTTTTAGCTTTCTACCATGTTATAACGTTGTTCCCTCATCAAAAACATGCCTACACGAAGAGGTTTTATATGTCATCCATGCTGTTTCAGTCGTTGTTTCCTCAACAAAAACATGCCTGAAGAGGTTTTAGCTCCATGCATGTTTCAGTAATCTAGCGATCTCTCCCAGGTCCTATTCAAACCCTCTTTACGGTTATCTGTAAAATTCTGTGCAGTGCTCCGCCCACAAACCTACGTCACCCATACTCCCACACGACAGTTCTCCATAAATATACAAAAGCCTGATACAAAACTGTACACAGCAACTGATGCGCTGTGCAGTCGTTTCATTAGCTGGATGCACGCTGATTGTGTGGCGCTCTGAAGGGGGAGTGACTTAACATAGGGAGCAAAGGGAGGGGAGACTCAGAGCGGCAAAAACGAAAGTAAAACTTATAAAACATGTTAATGCTTTGTTTTTGGGAATATAGCATTTTCAAAACAATAAAAGGGAACACGGTGATTGAAATATGTTGTGTTAGCTGTAACTACACCATAGAAGTAAAATACCCCTTCTTTAAAATCTACTACTTTTTTTGTTTTTACTATTAACCATGTCATAACGCTGTTCTCTCATCATTCGTTTACTCAAAGTTGTATTTTGATTGATTCATGCGTGTTGAGTAATCCTGAATTGTCCAGCATTCAAGGCTTATGTGTTCAGAAAATGTCTGTTTTCACCTACCCCCAATCCCCGCCTACTGCTCTGTACTCCAGGTTATATATGTAGTGTTTAAAAATGTCCCACAGTAACTTTTCAACAATAAAAACAGTTAAATGACAATCTGCTGCTTTCTCAGTTCTGCAGTTTCTATTATTAAGCCAGTTTAAATATTGCAGTTTACAATGAACAAATTGCAAAATGATGATCTATGTATATATAGGTAAATAATAAATCCTCCCAAAAAGCATAATGTCATCTTTAAAGGTGCTATGCCTGATTTTTACTGTCTTAAAAATGTGAAAAACATAACTAGTTCATTTTAAACGGTTTGCAGTGGTCCAAAGTTATTCCTCACTTACCTTATGCATTACGAGCATCCTAATAATTATAAGCTAACAACAACTAAAATGCTTTCTGTTTAGATGCAGACGGTACACAGCAGACTTATTTTGACCTGAAGAGCTGCTTATACAACATATCTGCACTGGGGCAAGACAAATTTTCCTCAAATACATGGGGAAAACTTGGGTACAGGCCCTTTAAATCTGTGTTTTATGAATTTTGCGTAAATTCTATGCGCTAGAAGTCAGAAAACTGAGCATCTAAAGTTTGTCTACATAAGGGGCATCACTTTACACGCAGGGAGCAGCCCGGACAAACCATCTATCTACATGTGAATACAGGTTTTTAGGGCAATTTGACGGCATAAACACTTTCTCCAGATAAACAACATAGACATACCCACAGCACGACCGCGCGCACACACATACGTCAAAGGCTGCAGCTTCCAAGAAAATGGCTGCCTCCCTCCCACACCATTCCTCACAAAGTTGCAAATGCACACAAAACAGGTCCGAGACAGTGCAGTGGCATAAACATCAGCACATAACTGCCCCGGCCACAAAGACGAAGGGGAAAATAACTGTACGGAGTGGCTATGGTTGTGTCAGGGAGAGAGAAAGCGAGAGAGCTCCTCCACAAATGCATGCTGTGTACTGTGTCTTTATGGTCACGACATGTCACAGATAAACATATAGAAGTTCTGTCACATATGCAGATGTTATGTGGGTTTGGTTTTTTCCTGCTCTACACAAAATCATTTGTTTGAGTAAATGACTATTTTAGGAAGTAGGCTCTCCTTAAAAAATGATATGTATTCCATAATTGCTGCAGTGTAAGTCTGGTGTAAGAGAATAAAAGAAAAAAAGAAAGGCAAACTTGCCAAACTTGTGCAAAAGCTGTTGTGATGTAAGGCAGTTAAAGGCCCTGATTTTTTCCATGTATTTGAGCAAAATGTATCTGCCCCAGAACACATATATTGTATAAGCATTTCTTGAAGTCAAAATATGTCCACTGCATGCAGTTTTATTGTCAGATAATTGGGAAGTGCGCATTAACATGCTAGTTGTTAGCATTAGCGTAATGGTAAAACTCCGCTCTGGTCTCCTTAGAGTTGTGAAAAGCGCTTATAAACTCATTGTGATGAATGTTCTGAATGCATAAGGTAATGAGGAATAACTTTGGAGCACTGCAAATCATTTCAAATGAACTCGTTCTGTTTTTCATGTTTTTGAGACAGTAAAAATCAGGTATAGTGCCTTTAAAATGCTCAATGAATAGTTGGTATTCCAACAAGTGTATGTTGCCATTGTGTCTTTGGGCAAGGCACTGGCAAGCCATGTTTCTGTTATTTAGCTTCAGGGCAGCTGTGGCTTCAATAGTAATTTAATCCTCAACTAGCGAACCTCGGCCCAAATCTGGACCATCGAAGCCTTTGGTCTGGACCCCAAAGCCATTTTCAGTATTTGCATAATATTTAAATCCAGGGCTCATAAAGTAACCCTGTTACTGTTAGCCCTGCTCCTATGAGCGAGCCGGGCACCTCTCCCTTTCTCTCAATGAGCATATTGCATGTGAAAACAAGCAGGAGGAGCGGCTCTGCTTATTTCTGTGTCTTGAACATGAAAGATAAGAGTCATGCTGCAAAAAGATCGCAACAGAGAAGGGTGTGCCAATTGGTTTAGAAATCACGTAGCAACAAGCAAACAAAGTTTTAAACCCGAAAGTGATGCTAAATAATAATTAAATATGCGCATGGATAATTAGACATTTTTTGTTAATTGACTGCATTCCATTATTAAAAGCAAACATTTATCACTATTATTTTGCTAGCAATTGTTTCATCTTAACTGCCACAGTTTTGGTTTTAATAAATATACTAGCACTATCACTAACAGAGCGATAACATGTGTCCAGACCCCGAGTGGGGTGGGGCGTTAAGTTTGTGGACCTCGAGCAGATGTAGTTGGAAGCCCTGTTCTAGCATGTACAGTAGGTGCTACAACTTGACAACATCTTATCAGTATGTTGTAGTTTGCTTTTATGTTGGGTTTGAATTAGGGTGACCACATAGTTTATAAAAGTGGGAAAAGTTTTGTATTGGCTTTTAAAATGTTCACCCTAACAGTGATAGTGATTGGAATAGCAACAGGTCACATCATAAAAGTCAGCAGAAAGTGTTCATTGTAAGCAAAAGAGGGACCGGTGGTCACACCAGTTTCAATACTTTAAATTTATTTTCTCTCTGTACAATGGGGTTTACCATTGACACTTTGCAGCTAATGTAATCAACATTGTCTGGGGGATGAAGCTAATTTGAGGCACTGCTCTGTCTGAAGCTCTGTTTCTCAAGTTAGACTTTATTCTGTGATTTGTTTTAACACAATCACTGACTCACAAAAATGTGTTTTTTAAAATCCATTTTGTATTTTTTCTATAGTTTTCTTAAAACTCTTAAAACTTATCAGGCTGTGTTTACTAATGCATTGTGTCACCACGGTAACTGCTATACATTCCGCCATAGACATGCAGTCCCACCCCAGCGTGATATCATTGCAAACTGAAAATAAAACCCCTTCAACATTCACTCTAGACTTTTAGCATCTATTTATTGACCCATCTCATTTGGTTTACATTGACATAAGTTACACGGTCCATCATTCGGTCGCCACACACTCTTCCTCTTCCTGTGGGTGGAGTCTGGAGCTCTTTTGTCTGTTAAGCCCTCTTCCTCCACCCTGAGCCAGCACAGCACCAGGTCAGCACATACTCAACACAACCGCAATCTGCCCCTGTGAGAAAACCAACCACCAAAACACTCCTACATTAATATGAATAACTACACCTGTAATAGCACTAATCCCAATATTACTTATAATAGGTCTGAAAGTGCAATTGAAAGCATCTAAGCAGTACCGGCCTTTTTTTTATGAGCTGCAGAGGTAGTAAAAGTCAATCAGAGTGAAGTAGTGGTGTCATAAAATAAAACTGAAGCGGTGAAGAGGGTTGGGCAGAGAAGTTATTTGTGGTTACAACAGTAGCAGTGGAAATTTAATTAGTTGTGTTTACGCCATGAATGCAATGCAAGTTATTAACCTACTTCGATAAGAGATTTAACGATTATGTGGTATAGATGAGTAATGAAGAAAGTACGGTTTTAATGTCTGTGAAACACTACAGTGCCATCTGATTTAAAGAAACTGTATGTAGCCTGCACTCTTACCAGTGTTTAAAAAGGGCATTACAGTCACAACTGAACCTGGGTTACCAGTGCTTTAACCTGCAGATAGAGCAGGTTTTTCAGTATTTGGACAGGCCGATCCAAATGACAGTCTCATGTCATCTTTCTGATTGGATAATTGTCTTGAAAACCAAAACATGACATTATAACAAACAACTTAGCCATCATCTCCAATGTTTTTGTTATTATGAATAAATGAGTATTATAATTGTCACCAGTAAAAGTGATATTAGCTTTAACATATTTACCTCATATCTGGGGACACGTGATGGCTCATGAATATGGAATTTAAAATCAAAATCTCACACACGATTCCTTTAAGCCAGTGCAACTGTTTTTATCTTCACACTGATTATTTTTTTTACTATGACCTACACAAGCAATAGGACAAGATGATGTGCGTCTACTTATTTGACGGGTGCCTCATGACCTGTTGCCAGTTGTCGTGAGGACTGAAGTGGACAATGGGATACAGGGACACAACCATATGCGCTCATATGCACTGGTTGGGTGCCACACATGTGAATAATGACCAACCTTGAGAAAGAAAATCCCAGCTGTTTTATTCATGGAAAATACCACTTTGGATGCAAACTCATATTGGCAGGACCAAAAATTAATTTATGACTAATTTCCCTTAAAATACAATGCCCTCATCCAATGATAAATGGACACCCTCAGGTACTGTGCATTTCGGGATTAGCTCAATGGAAACATGTGTTCAGACAGCAAGCAGATGACTATAGCCATAGAAAGCTCTAAAAACAGTAGAACGCTGTCAAAAGTGCTGGAGTGATCAGACCAGAGGTAGTAAAGAGAATGTGCTTATTGAGTAACAATATTACTTCAATAAAATCTACAAATTGATAGATATTTTTGTATATATTTTTCATGGTAATGTGTTGGGAAATACAGCAATGTGCACAAAATTCTATGTTTTTCAAATCTTATTTAAAAAAAAAATTGAAGTAATAGTGCTCTTACCTGAACATAGCTGATTTCCTGGTTTAGCCATAGTTTTGTCTGCTCAATTTGTTCTCCCAAACCCAGTTAAATCATAGTACAGCCACTTTGCACTGGTGGCTATGCTAGCAAATGTTTATTTTTGACAATTCACTATCAGGTTAAAGGTCCTACAGTACACAAAATTGACTCTTGTGAGCTTTAAACCATGTCAGAATGTTGATCAAAAACATACCTGGAGTTTGTTTTGTTTCATTCACACATGTGTGAATAATCCTTTATTATTAGTCTACATCTCTAAAGCTCAGCCCAAATATGAAGGATTTGTGTGTTAAACATTTGCAAATGTAACAAAATAACATTCCGGGTATGTTTGGGATGAAGAAACAATATAATATAGACTACAAAATAGTGCAATATGGGTCCTTTAAGGTTAGGGTTAGGATTGGGTTTAGGAAGAGGTATTATGGTTAAGGTTTAGGGCTTTGGGACAGGTACGTAAGTGGGTCCTAGCAAAAAAAACGTGTTTTGCCCCTAGCATAGCCTTTAGCTTAGAGCATAGTCCTCACCAGTGTCTCAGATATTGTTTTAGCTGGGAGCACCTTGTGTAATTGGGGTAGCCTTGTTCCTTTCCATGTGTGTTTTGTCCCAGAGAAGGGGAGAGAAAGTTTATCAGAAGAGACGTGTCAATTAGCTCCAAGGTACTGAAGGCAAAGGCTGGGGTCAGGGGTCAGCGCAGGGCCAATCGTCAGCTGTCACTAACTATAAATACTTACCGTGCACGAGTGTGTGGAGCCGCACTCAAAACACATGTCCCCCATACGTGCGCACACATACACACATTAGGCTTCCATGTGTTCTGGGGACATTCCATTAATTTGAATTTGAGGCAAACCCAACCAGGACCGCAGCAGCATGCCAAAACTCAAATGTAAGCAATGCAAATTTCAGGTCTCAAATTTAAAGTCCATATGATGGGTTTGATGTTTTCCTAATTATTACTTGGTTCAGTGGGATGATACCTGTGGTAAATTTTTATCATAGTTTTACATCAGTTAACTGGCAGTTTGTGGGAAAAAAAAAGTTGAGAAGAAAAGTACAGAAAAGTAGCGGTGAGTTCTGAAATGGAACATCTTTACCTACAGTATGTCACCACCCAAATGCCATCCAAAATACAGAGACAATTTTTTCTAATTTTTCTGGCAGTTTAAGCCTTAATTTGTCAAAATAAAGGTATACGGTACATTTTATTTATCTAATCATGATTACAATTCAGACTTAGGTTTTGGCCCTTTACATTGTGGTTTCTAGGTAACAGTTATAGAATTACCTCTACATATGTCATATCTGTTGCCTATGTCCAACCAGGAAGTAAATTTATAAACTTCACCAAAGTTTGAAAACTAGAAAAAAAAAAAACAAGGCAAGATTTTTAGTAAAATCTACAGTATAATTATGTCAACTATGTTTTGGTGAAATGAGTAGTCTAACCTGTCATATTTTGGAGAGATGCGTGTGCACTGTATGGAACAACATGGACACACAAGTGGGATGCTTCCAGGACATGTTTCTGTTAGAGGTTCTGTTAGAGGTCTTATATTAATGCCTGGGATCCAGATTACACACTTTACAAAGTACAGTAAGAGTCTAGTCACCAGCACATATCCCACAAGTTCAGATGGGTGTGAATGGCAGGTGGATTAGCCAATCAGGCACATGCATGGTCCGTCCATATCAAAACAAACATGGCTGTTTTACAAGGTAAAAAAAGGGGGAAAAATATCACAAGAGACTGAAAAACATTGCAGATTCCTGCAGAATCAATGAGTGAAACACTAAACTGTTAATCTGAGGTGAGAGAAATGTCATATTGTTCAAAATGTTGAGTAAACAATAAACTAATCTGATTGGACAGTACTGTCTTACATGGACCATGTACAAGAGCATTCATCTACAAAAGATTGAAGAGATGCTTTGTACTAGACTATAGCTCTCAGAGATAATTTCCATCTACAGGCCCTGAGAGTCTGAATCCCTCTTGAGGCGTGATGGAGGGAGTGGTGACCAGACTGATATGCCTTTGTATAAAAACACACTTGCCAAGCAACTTATATATGATGCAGTTTTCAGGATTTTTGAACTACTTTGGAGGCACTTTAAAATTTGTATTTCATGTTTTACAGCTTTAAATAATGTTTATATATGGAAAACTTTAAAAAGCTTACAAATTGCCATGATTGCCAAAAGAGGAAGCAAGCACTGAGTAGTGAAGCAGTTCAAATAAGCCTAAAAATAATATTGGAACATTATAACAAAAAATGTTTATACTAAAATGCAAAAGAATAAAACCATTACAAGTGACCCAAACCAATAGTATATATAAGCACTTCTAAAGGGGGTGAGCGACAGCCCTGCCTCAGCCCCACATGTGTTACCTATTGGCTTTTGCACGGGACCGGCCCGCACTTCCCAGGCAGCCGTGGAAAAGTACACTCCACAATTCATTGCTTCCTTCTCGCTAAATTAAAGGTCCCTTGTTAAAAAAAAATATGGGAGGAGTGTCAAGAGTGTGGGGATTCACGAGGAGAGGGCCAAAACAAGGGTCTTTTATGATGCGGCCAGAGAGCTCCAGAACTGAACCTAATATCTGTGAGAGTGTCTGCGGACAAGGGCAGCTGCACACAATATTTACTTATCACAGCTTCATTTAGTTGATGAATATGTATGTTTTACATGGAGTCAGGTATAAAGGGATTACATTCACAGTGCTCCCAAAGTCACATACAGTCTGCTAATGTGTAATTATCAAGAGTAATATGGTGTCAGCTTCTAAAAGGGCTGCTGTTTGTCAAGTCATCCACAAGTCAAGTGTTTCAGCGGCGGCTCGGAGCTCCAGAGCAGGTAGTGAGGATGGAGAAATCATCTTCTGAAAGCACAGTCAGCTCTAGTTCAACTGCAGAACACCAGAGCGATATGGATTTGGAGCGGTACTCAAGTTCAACGCATAATCACGTCCTCTGATCTGGAGGCTGGCGGTTCGAAGCCCGCTCTTAACATAAAAAGACATTGTTGCTAGAGCGGTCAGACCCGCTGGCCCACAGGTTGGCTGTACGATTCCAGCTCCCACAGATGAATACTGCTGTTGTGTTCTTGGGCAAGACACATAACCCACCTCCCCCTGTGTCTGTGTACACTGATGTATGAATGTGTGTGTGAATGGGTGAGTGGTTCCTTAGTGTAAAGCGCTTTGAGTGTCTTGACGGCAGGAAAGCGCTGTATAAACGTGACCATTTACCATTTGTTGAAAGTGTTGGGCAAAAGGTGGATAAATCAAACGTTTGCTAAATCGAGTGAAAAACACAGTCATATTCCCATTCACAAATGCACAAAGTATTTACACCTTTTTAAAACCAAAAAGTCTATATTTCTGCTAAATAATAGAGTCATTACTAGCTTGTACGTGCCAGCAGTTGTTGTCTTATAATGAAGCAGGTCTTACTTTTGTCAGCAATAGTTTAAAACAAGCCCTTTATACAAATACACAAAATATGATTCAAAGGGGCTTTTGCTCTGTACTTTTTGTGTACTGGAACTGCAAATCATCTGCCTCCATCTCACTCAGTTCTCTCTGTTCTCACTCCATGTCTTTTAGTATGTTCTGTAAATCTCATCTATGGGCCTCTTTCCTCGGTGCCGTCCCTGGTCTCCCAAACTTGATCTCCGAAAACCTCCAACGCAAAGCAACAAATGTCATCAGCAGCAAAATCAAACAAACAAATAAACGAAACCCCAACACGCTATGGCTGCCAAGTGTTGTGTTCACCCGTCAGTACAGAGCATTATAATTACTCCCGTATCTGGTTTTGCCCAGCGGAACTTTACGAGCTCTCAACAGCTTCCAATCCGACTGTTAAATTTACAAACTGAACTAATGGCCATGAAATACATCAGACTAACAGTTGTGTTCAGCCGGGGCGGTCCTAATGCGAAAAACAGCCCCCTCCTACCCCTCCCTCCTCCTCTATAATCTCTGTTTCCTCCTGTACCATCCCAAAGGAAGAGCACTCATGTCTACTGGACCCCCCTCTCCCTCCACCCAACCCACATCTGGGTTCGCACTGTCGGAGATGTTGATGCTTATCGAACTTAGAATAGCTTTCTTCCCTCTGCCTCCCCGCGTTTAGCTTTTGGTAGGGCTATAATTTGCACCATTTATCAACATGGTCCCCGACTAATGAGATTCCTTAAGACGAAACTCCCATGTGGAATGAATAAGCTGTTGATGTATTTTTCCCATATTGCCCCGTGTTATTTTAGGTCAAAGTAATTTATAGTTTTTTGGGGTTAGTTTCAGACATGGCAAGAAATGAAAAAAACTATCCAGGCGAGACAAGCAACTCCTCTCCACAGAAACATTTAAGGCACTGTACCTAATTTGTACTGTCTTAAAAATGTGAAAAACACAACTAGTTCACTTCAAACTGTTTGCAGTGGTCCAAAGTTATTCCTCACCATAGCAGAGTTTTGCCATTACAGTAATGCTATGGGGCGACATCGCGAGAATAGTCAGATCCACTGACCTGCAGGTTGGCGGTGCGATTCCAGCTTCCACAGATACCATTGTGTCCTTGGGCAAGACACTTAACCCGCCTCATTGTGAGTGTCTGCGTACACTGATGTATGAATGTGTGTGTGAATGGGTGAGTGGTTCCTCAATGTAAACGCTTTGGGTGCCTTGAAAGGTAGAAAAGCGCTATATAAATGTCACCAGTAGCAACAACTAGCATGCTAACCACACACTTCCTGGGTATCGGACAATAAAATGCATATAATTAAATGCAGACAGTGCAAAGTGGACTCAAGCGATGCTTATGCAATACATCTGTACTGGGGCAAGACAAAATTAGTTCAAATACATGAAAAAATCTGGTACAGGACCTTCGAGATGATGCTAAAAATGTGTCTAATATGTTCGCTGCGTAAGCCAAAGTAATGACTGAACATCAAAAAGGTATATTTAGATAAGCAAGTCATCAATGTATAGCATCATTCTATAATATAAGCCCGACTGATCTCCTTGGTAACCGCTAAGCTTGTGGAATGAGGACCCTTAAAAGCACAATGTTGGTTCTCTTTAAAATAAGCTCTGTTGTGGTTTGATTGAAATTTAAACCCGAGCTGGAAAATGCATGGCAAAATAAAACAAGTCACCCAGGATTATGCACAAATTGGATGGTAAAGCCACAAGTCCTGACATGATGAGAACAGAGCGTGCATACACACATATACTAACTTCATTGTACTAGAACTTGAACAAACATATTGTTATAGCTTTGCCAGGAATGTTCCAAAACATGCCATTAAACTTCTATTTCAAGCAGGTGATGCCATCAGGTCAGGTTACATCTGTGGAAGGCGACCCCACGCACAGTAAGAATGAAAATTTTACAACATATTCAAGGACAATAAAAGTACCTGGAAATGAATCAATACAAGATAGATAAGTTTAATGCCATACTGTGGAACATTTCAGGAAAATCCAGAAGCTACATAGTTTTAAGCCGTACTGACTTTGAGCTTTCAATCATGTTTGAGTATTGACGTACAGAAAGTCTCCTCCATGTTTCTAAAGTCCATACACATTCGCCAACACAAATTGTGTCCTATAGCTAACTGACTTGAATGCTAGCAGCTATTGTCTTAGCCTTATTTGACCTGCTTCACTTCACATTGTGTCAGTAGATGGACTTCTTGTGCCCTGTGTTGACGCTTTGTACCATCAGGATTAACATATATTTTCTTGTTTCCCACACATTTACATTAACAAGAAATGCCAAATCCAAAAAGGTGTAAGATAAAGACTGTATATGTGACCATTAAAGTGCATTTGACAGATTAGACTACTCATTTCAACAAAAACATATAACATAACATTATATTTACTAAAATCTTGCCTCATTTTGGTAAAGTTTATAATTTTACTTCCCGTTGAAAATGGGACTCTATCATTTTTTAATCTATCTTTATATCTACCTTCTTGTTCATTTTTTCACTTGAGCTCACCCCTCTTACTCACTCTTTCTCTCTTCCCTTCAACTTAAAAATGCTTTAGCTACACACACACAACAACACAACACAACACAACACTCACTCATGGTTTATTTTTATTTTTATTTATTTTTTGTCTTGTCTACAAACTGTCCCGTCATGTCTTCTGTCTTGTTATTTGAATCACTATCTCTTGTTATTAATATGTCTTGGACCTACAATCTTGTATTTAAAAATTCTTGACGTGTATGTCTGTCTGGCTTTAAGTAAATAAAAATAAAAAAATAAAACACAAGAAAATGGGCTCCAGATATGAGGTAATTCCGTAATTGTTACTTAGCAAGGACCAAAACTTGTCTAAATCGCACAATAGTTATGATTAGACTGACAGAGTTATTCCGTTTTAGAACGCGTTGCCGCTTCCTGTATATTTGCGCTTTTCTTCAACAATTTTTTTCTTGTTAACTGATGTAAAACTATAATAAATATTTACCACAGTTACTATCCCACCAATCCAAGAAATAAACATGAAAACCTGCCATATGTGTAACAACATTCTTTACATTCAGTGCTTTCAAGGCCTGCGGTATCCCAAATATTTTGGAACAATACACTTGTCCCCCTAGCTTTAGCCACTAGCCAGGAATAGTCCATCAGATAACCGTGAGAGGTTACACATATTAAACATCCAAACATATCATCAACGCTCTGTCCACACAAACAAACTAGGGTTAGCCATGCAGCCGGATTTAGCTGGTATGCAGATGAGTTACACGAACACATTCTGCTATCAAGTGCATGGTCAAAAACGTTAGCAGAAGGCCCCTATTACCCTGTTTTCTGATCTATGTTATAATGTTTCCTCATCAAAAACATCCCTGGAGTTGGGTTTAATTTCATTCACATGTCTGACACACAAATCCTACGTATTTCGGGTGTGTTCTTCTCCCAAACAGAAAACACTCTGTTCCACCTTGTGATGTCATAATGTAATACAGAAATTGCTCCACTGTGTTTTTAAACTCCACACACCTTCACTAGAATCATTTGGATGATTTCAGACCTGGAATTTGCAATCTCTAAACAATAGGTAAAAGGTAGCTGTTAACTTGAAAACTACCGCTTCGTGACATCACAAGGTGGAACAGAGCATTTTGAGCTTTGGAGATGTAGACAGACTAATAACTCAAACATGTGAATGAAACTAACTGCAACTTCAGGAGTGTTTTTGAGGAGGAGACTACATTGTAACATGGCTTAAAGTTTACAAGTGTCAATTTTGCGTAATATAGGACCTTTATGTAGTAATGCACCGATATCGATACTGGTGTCCGAGGTTGGTTCTGATAAAAGAAATGGATTGGATCAGATATCTCACCTATGTGATCACATATGACAAGTATTCAATGGATCATACCTGGACGACTGAGGGATTACACAGTCAACCAATTACACTTTTTAACCATAATCTCAGCAATTTGCAAAAAATAAGTCTGTGGCACTGTGAGACGTGGCTACATCTAGAGTAAACTGAAAACTACTTCCGGATTATTATCAGTTCTCTGCCCCTCAACTCTTTATTTTCACTCCTTTTTATGAAATGCATTGGGTTTGGATGGTGTTAGATGCGTTCTGCATTGTAAAACTAATATTATCTTGATAAGAGTGCTGTGCATCAATAAACAGGAAACAGCTGCTGCTAACTCTTGAGAAGATGTCTGCGCAATCCCTCAGTCGTCCAGGTCTGATCCATAGTAAAAGCCAAAAGTAAAATCTGCCAGCTGGACAAAAAAAATTGTAGGAGTGAAGATGTTTCACTTTTCGCTGCTCATCCAAGCTGCTTCTTCAGTTCTGGCCAGCTTGCTGGTGGACACTGCCTTATATCTATCTGAAGGGAGGAGTTAACTACACTGAAACTGGAAACAGCCATTGTTTACAATTTCTGTATGTAGGCTAGGTCTACTGAGCTACACTGAGTGTGCACTGTGCCTGAGTCATAATTAGCATATACATTCAACTCTTAATGGATGCTTCCACACCTATTGGCATCCTGGCTAGCTCTATTGTTCTCTTTGTTTCCCTTGTTTGCTTTGGGTCTGAGGATGGAGTTATAGATGGGGGAAAGATGATGTCTAAGGCCCCCATTCTTGTTCAAGGAAGGATTGTCTTTCCTAACAAAAATTGCCTCTTTAACTCTCCTCTCAAGACAGAAACTGGTTCACCCAAAAGACAAAACCCCGAGTCACAAACAAAGCAATGTGGCCTACTTCATTCAGTGTAGTAAAGAGTGCAGTGGACGTTACATTAGAGAAACTAAACAGCCACTCCCATATAAGCTCAACATATAAGTTTAGGTTTATCACAAGACCAAGTCTGCATTTGCTGAGAGATTATTACTTTCTATTTATATCTACTTTTTGCCATCTCATTTTCTCCTGGGTCTGCGTTCTCTCTCATCCAATCACCTCACTGTGTTGCGTAACTCCTCTGCTTGATGTTAAAATGATTTTATTGATTTTTTTTTATTTAACAAGCAAACATGCACATAACTACTGATAATTACTGGTAAAAGTAACCCCTTTGAGGCAGAGAATACCCATATCTATACTCCATGTTCAAACACAAGCCCTGAAACCGCATATTTGCCTTTCCATCTGGGAGGACACTTAGCCTCAGAACGCATATAGTATGCGTATGTGTGTGTGACGACTACACAAGGCCCTGTATGTGCGTGTGTTTGTGTTCATGGGGGGTGTGTGGGGACAGAGAGGCCAGTATGTACCTCACACACACAGCTCGTGCATGGGTCAGAGAGGCTCCACAGGATGGGGTGGTTTCAGATGTGAAAAGCAGCCGCGGTGAGGGACAGTCATCTGATAGAGAGGCTGTGTAATGGACCCAGCAGGAGGATGGAAGCACGCCTGGTTGGGACATGTTGTTATAATCCATGTTTTTGGTTCTGGGTATTTGCTATGTAAAGAAAGAATTAAAATAAAAGGGTAATGAGTGTTAGGAGTCAACTGGCTATCCACTGCTGAATAGCTAGTCCGTTCTACATTCTGTCTGAATCCAGAAGGGTCTGGAGCAGACCATAAAGGGGGTGTCAAACCTCCGTGCTAACTTGGGACGGTCCAATCACAGCTAATTTGTATCACGTGTCTTTAAGAGATTCAGAACAACATACGTTACCTGAGATAGAAAAGAGTTTAGTGCTTCGATTGTTGATTCTGCAGAAATCTGTGCTGTTTCTCAGCCCTCTGTAGGGATTTCTCTTCTTTTTTACTTGTACGGCGCCATGTTTGTTTTGACATGAATGGACCATGTGTCTCTCTGACCGTCAATCACGCCTATCTGAAATTGGAGAGACAGGATATGGTTCCAGATCTACTTTTGTCAACGTTTTGTCAAAACGTGTGGTTTTGGTTGGCCAGGTGACCTCGTCTGTGGGCCAAAGTCAGTGGCTCCACCAACTTGATCTATGCCTAGTGAGAATATAAAAGTTAGCTGTGACTGATTTTACAATCAGCACCTGAAATCTTTCTTCTCAAGACTGCCTCTAGAGATTGTGCAGTTCTGTAGTAAGTTACGATGTCTGTGGCATCTGCAATGCTGTTTTCTCGTTGACCGAGTCTCACAATGTGTGTATTTTCAACAGTAACAGTAAATAAAAATAAAATGCATTGTGCGTTGGCAACTTTTTACCTTGCACAGAAAAACATAATTCATAACTATTTGTGTCCATATTTTTACTTCCTGAATTAGAATTCAATCATATTTTGATTATCTGATTTTTTTCATTTCTTTTCCTCCAACATAAATCACATTTAAAAACCCCAAACATTGCTCTGGCTGCTCTAGCCTATGACATCAACCCTCTCCCTGACTGTACCACCTGCACAGGGGCTCCTGCAGTTCAGAATAAGTACAGTATTTGGACTGAGGCTTTGGTGTGTGATCCCAGGTGGGCCGTGGGGAGGGCCAGTGCAGTACAGGGAGTAGCAGAGCCAAACGCTCTCACTTTCATGTGTCTTTCATCCACAGGTTCAAACCGCGCAGACGGAAGAGTGCAGACCTGGTGCCTATCTGAGTGCGTTTGATCAGACCTTTCATGTGTCCAGGCCTCACTTCCGGTTAACACGCACAGAACAAGTGTGTGGTAAAGATTTGGAGACCAGCCTAATGACTGGGATGAACCTGGATTAAAGAAGGTAGAGGTTTAAGTGCTGAGTTTAAAAGATGACTTAAAAGTACATTTGATTTATATGGTGCTTTTTGGAAAGTCAACAACACTTTACATCACATTATTCATTCACTCCACACCTGGTTGGTAAACTAGAGCCACAGCTGGGGTGGACTGAGGGAAGCGAGGCTGCCAATCTGCACTATTGGTCCCAATCCATGGTTGTCTCACTGCTATGCTCCTTTCTTTACCTACAAACGGCACTGCATTGCCTGCTGTCATTGGCCAGAGCTAACTTAATTCAGGTTTAAATTGTTTAAGTTTTGTACAAAAGACTGATCTAAAATGCAGAGTAAAAAGTAACTATAGTAAGAGGTACTTTTTGTGTACATTTACTTAATGGCCCTGTACCTGATATGTTGTGTAAGGAGCTCTTGAGATCAAAATAAGTCAGCCATATGCTGTCTGCATCTAATTATAAAGCATTTTATGTCATGATGTCATGATATTCAGGAAGTCCACGTTAGCATGCTAGTTGTTATCATTACCGTGACGGTAAATGAAATCAGTGCTCATAAACTGATTGCTGTGAATGCTTGCATAAGGTAAGTGAGGACTAACTTTGGACCACTGCAAACCGTTTAAAATTAACAAGTTCTGTTTCCCACGTTTTTAAGACCGTAAAAATCAGCTAAAGCGCCTTTAAGTGCAAATTTGGCAACAGTACTTCAGTTTGTACTCGAGTACATTTTTAGTCATGGGTTTCAGTTTCCTGTTATAAGCAACATCTTGAGGACTTTTTCTCATTCAAAAGATATATTTTTAGAGCTGGGCAGTGATTCAAATTTTTAATCGCAATTAATTGCAAATGTCCAAAACCAACATATTAAGAGTTTTTTAGCTCCTAAATAGCTCTGTATTTTACCATTTAGACCTAAATATACTGTAGTATTCACTCAGTGTTGTAACCAGTCCTTTTAGTTAGTTCCAGGTTAGTCCTGGTACAATTCTAGTGCAGTTCTTGTTCAAACCAGCTCACAGGTTATTAAAAATGTGGGATTTTAGTATCTCCGTAGTTTTCAAAATAAACATGACTGACACGTGCGGTAAACCCCGTGCACTGCCGCTGATAGATCGCTAATCCTCCGCGAGCATATTTAAACGCGTATTTAGCGTCACTGTCGGTCTGCAGACTTTGGCAGGCTGTTTCTCCGTCATCACTGACTCTTTTTGGATAGTTTAAACACTCGGACAGAGCTTGGACTCCTCTCTGTCATGCTCTCTGTACAGGACTCTCTTCCTCATGTCCAGAGCACAGACACCAGCGGACCCGCCCTCTCGTGTGTGTATGTGCTGAGCGGAGAGAGAGACTAATGTGTGTGTATGTGCTGAGCGGAGAGAGAGCGAGACAGAGAGAGACTAATGTGTGTATGTTCTGAGCGGAGAGAGAGACAGACTAATGTGTGTGTATGT